>CP139502.1:317136460-317291487 GCA_021014915.2 Artemisia tridentata subsp. tridentata
GTTTACCTTGTGGAAACCGTAGAGGGGGGGGGGGGTGAATACGTTTCCATTTAAAAACTTAAAACTTTTTGTATCAAACACCCGATCAAGTGTGACGTAATATGAAAAGTGTCAACTATGGTCATATAACACCTAGAGATGGTACACTAGTACAAAAATGGGATTTAGTCACACATGCTGTTTTTCGAACAGCCACACAGTCACTTTTTTGTGTGACTAAATGTACCAGAATAAAATAAACAGCCACACTAGATCCGACTTGTGTGACCATTTCGGAATTCCATCTGAGGCTACAGCCACACATTTAAATATTTTTGTGACTATACGTATCTGGTAAAAATTGTTTTTGATTTTTTAGTCACTTATAATTTGGGACGTGTGACGGATACAAATAAGGTTGAAACATTAGTCACACTATATATATACATATGTGACAAATATATGTCACGCAATTAAAAAGTGTGACCAAAATCCATATATGGTCACACGAAGTAATTGTGTATGTGGCTAAATCATATACTCAAGTTTGTCACACATTATTTAAACGTGACTAAATCATATAGTAAAATTTGTCACTAATTATTTAAAAGTGACTAAAACATATTTTACATTTGCTGCACTCTTTATTTTCCCAAACATTTCCCACTCAACTTTTCACAAGCCCGCTTAAATTTTTCCCCAAAAATCAAATTACCCTCCTTCCCAAATATTTCATCCACCATCCCAAATATCACCACTCTCCTCACCAACAACACAACCAACCATTGCATATTCTCACAAACCCTAAAACCCTAAACACATTCTTATTCGATCTTCGGTCGATTGATTTTATACACAATTGAACCCTCCCATCTCGGGCAACCAGAGAACAACCCCATCCAACGGCCTACTTATGCCGCCATTGTTGTCGGCTTCAAATCTACCACTATCTCCTCAAATCCTCCAACCAAAAACAAGTTACCTACACAAATGATACTCAGTTGGCCCGTTAGAGCCAACTGGGATGAGGGCAAAACCGAATCACCTACGTTACAGAGATAGATACAAGATTACTTAAAGTAGGGGAAAAAGTTGCATCTGGATCTTGTGGTGATTTGTAAGTCGATTATGTCTTATAATTTAATTGTGCTATATATCATTGGTTTTCATGTCAATATCTTGATTAATATCTGTATAAATATATAGCATATAAAGTATCTTGGATAATGCGTGTATTTAATTAAATAATTTTGTATATTCATTCCTTAACTTTGTATACTTCTAATTATATAATTTTGTATATTCATTCCGTTCATTAGTATCGGTCACAATTGTCACCTTTTAAGGCTCTTAACTGCTAGCAATCTTCAGTTCCTGAATTTTGTGTCGTTGATTGTGAATTGTGATAGGTGCGTTGCTGGGGACTTATGAAGACAATAGGTTCAAGTCAGAGTCTAAGAAGCTGGCTCTCAAGTCCATTGATTTTGTTGGTCTTGGAGCTGGACCCGAGTTAGAAAAGAAACTCAAGTACACTCAGGATGTTTGTACAGGAGTGATTTTGGGAAAAGAGCTAGTAAATGCACCTCCTAATGTACTTACCCCTGGTTAGCTACCTTTTTCCCTCACTAATGCTAATGCTATAATTCATTGTTCATTTTAATTCTTTGTTTCAAATATATGCTATTTATGCAGAGGTTTACTGAAATATCTTCTGTATTTGGTCATGCTGCAGAGGTACCAGCGGAAGAGGCTGAAAAGATTGCTTCGGCATTCAGTGATGTTTTTGGCTCATACGCAGAGTCATCGTGTGCTACTCTCGTGGTTGCTTCCATTTCCTCATTTGGAAACACTCATGATTTCACTGCAATGATGTACCCTCTCATCAGCTCACTGGTAAGCTACACTTTTTACTTCCTATACGATCAAAGTTGTGTGCTTTTTAAAGTGATTAATAGCGACCCAGAAGATTCAGAAATAGTGTACTTGAAGGATAACGTGACCATGCATCAAACTCAATATGCTACAGAGAGAATCAGTGGGCGTTTGAAGTTGATTAAGCAAGGTTCTTCACTATCTATGGTAATGTTCGATTGCAACTATGTAATGTTATATACATGTTCTGTTTTTATCACGATAGTAAGACATGCTTCTTTTTGCCATAATAGACGTGGATACCTTATAAAGGCCAAAGCTCAAATGCGAGGCTGTCTGAGAGAGGTTAGCGTCCATGTTTTGATATTTTATATGTATTTATGCGTGTAATTATCTTCTGACGGTGAACCTCATAGGATATTTTGTCATTCCTTTAAGAAATTACAATGGCTTGGTAAAACATGAGGGCATCTGATTTTACTGGTTTTACCATTAATGCTTACCTCTGTGCAATCCACATTGTAGCAGGACCACCAATGTTAGGGATTGCTAAGCAGCTGCTTACATTTTTTTAAATTGTATCAGTTACTATATCCTGATTACCAAAGGTCGTTTAGCCTGGTGGTATTCGGGTGTATTCTAAGGTGTTCCTACACCAAGGGGTTAAGGGTTCAAGTCACACTTGGGACATAGGTGTAGTGTATGGTGTGTTATTTTCCTTTAAAAAAAACGTGTCTATGTCCTACATATTGTATGTATATGCGTATGCATGTGATTTTCAGTGGAACTGTTGATCTGATTCTTAGTGTTGCTGTATGCAGACAAAAATTTGTATACCATAAGAGCAATACCGTTTTCTGATATTCAGTCGATTCGCCGGCATACACCAACAATTGGGTGGCAGTACGTTATTGTTGTTCTATCATCTGGTAGGCCCTTACATTCTTTTGCACTATAATTACATCTGAGTATATTTATCATTAAAGTTTTCAAGTTTACCTGTGCAATTGTGCTTGCGATAGGCCAAATATACTTATGACTGTCTTGCTAGTCTTGATTGCCAATTTGATTTCGTGTATGTGTAAAATGAAGTTTTTATTGTTGTTGAAGTACATGGCCAGTTAAACTTGAAAAACTAGCTTAACACAATAACGCATGACACTTTCAATAGCAACATGATTTCTATTATGGTACTGATAATTGTTTTGCTCAGTTTTATGAATTGGGTTTGTATCTTTTTTTGGGTTTTTATATGTTAAGTTGTAATCATTATTTAATATTTTATTATCCTTTTTAAGTGCTTATCACATTTTATTATGTGGGTTTTGCTTAATATAGTTTTTTTTTGTGTGCTTTTATAAAAAGGCTGTAATCCGTTTAAGTACTTATTAACATTTTATCATCAGGGTCTTGGTTAATTTTTTGTGGGTATTCTATATTAATGTTATTTATGCAATCTAGTGAATTGGGTTTGTTGGATTGGTGATTATTTATATGTATGTAATCTTTATTGGTTTTTGTGTGTTGTGTTTTAGGTGATTGGGAAGTAAGTATGGCTGGGAAATCAAGCAGAGGTAAGAATAAGAGATGAAACTCATGTGTCTGCTCCTTCAGGATCTATTGGTGAAGGATGTTTGAAAGATTCTTTTGCATCTAAATCAATTTCTTAACTCACTGACTCACTAAGCATCCTTCACTTACCTACTGTCAATAGCGGCTGCATTTAAATCAATTTCTTATATATGCCGGTCTTGTTGTTGCAGGCTGTTTGGGCATTGGGAAACGTTGCTGATGATTCTCCTAGATGCCGTGATCTTGTCCTTGGACATGGCGCTTTGATTCCCTTACTGTCTCAGTTAAATGAGCGTGCTAAGCTTTCTATGCTCAGAAACGCAACTTGGACGTTATCCAACTTTTGTCGAGGAAAACCACAACCTCCATTTGAGCATGTTAGTGACCAGTTACATCATTAATTATTCAGTCATTTTTTTCTTGCTTATATTTGGCACACTGATATGTTTTGAAATGCAGACAAGGCCAGCTCTGCCAGCCCTTGAGCGACTTGTTCATTCAAATGAAATGCAGACAAGGCAGGTTAGCCCTTTTTATATGCTAAAGATTTTCACGTTATTTAGGTTGAATTAGGCCTTGTTTTCTTTTTATTGGCATTTTGTTTGAACACTTGAACTTATATAACTTTTCACATTATCTGGATTTCTTTTATGTCTAACGCTTCAATGGGTTAAATGGAAATGGGTCAAATGGGTCAATAGTTAGGTTATTCAAAAAATAAGATAATATGATTGAAATTATATGACTTTTGGAATCATATTTGAGTTTGAGTAGAATGAAAACTGTTGTAGAATGAAAACTTCCATGGATCCTTTAAAGTTTGTAGAATGAAAACTGTTGGTAGCAAATTAATATCTAGTTCCATATCGATTATATATGTTATTCAAAGCATAAAATTATGACGACACATATTATAAATAAGCGAGTAGTATTTTTCTGTAACCGAGATTTTGGCAATCTGAATATGCAGGATGAAGCATGGGCAGCTGGAGGAAGTGGAATTCTTTTGAAAACTACCAATAGTGGAAAGTCATGGAGTCGTGACAAAGCAGCTGATGACATTGCTGCTAATCTTTACTCAGTAAAGTGAGTCTTCGATGCAAGTTGCGATTTCAGAGATTTGTTTTGTGCTGTTAGATATTATAGTATGAGCAGATGGATCATTTTTAATACTGCTAGTGTATTAGTTACAACTGTTAGTTATAAGTTAGTACTGTTGGTTCATATAGTTAGTACTGCTGTTAGATATTATTGTATTTGAATTTGTTTTGATATATATTTGAATTTGTTTTGATATATATTGATTTCTTAAATGTGACTAAAAGATGTATATAGTTACACTTAATAACACTTTTGGTCACTGTTTGTTTAATTCGTTGTGTGACTAAATATTACAAAAGGCCACACAAAAAAAAAATTCATGTGGCAATTGGATGATCAATAGTCACACAAAATACACATTTCTTCACTTAAACAGCATATAGTCACACTTATTAACACTTTTGGTCACTTTATGCTTAATTGTATGTGACTAAATACCCAAAACAAACATGCTTTGTGTGACTAAATATTACAAAAAGCCACAAAAACTAAAAATTCATGTGACCATTGGATGATCAATAGTCACACAAAATACACATTTCTTCACTTTAAACAGCATATGGTCACACTTATTAGCACTTTTGGCCACTTTATGCTTAATTGTATGTGACTAAATACCCAAAACAAACATGCTTTGTGTGACTAAATATCACAAAAGGCCACACAAACTAAAAATTCATGTGACCATTGGATGAACAATAGTAACACAAAATACACATTTCTTCACTTTAAACAGCATATGGTCACACTTATTCACACTTTTGGCCATTGTTTTTTAAATTGTATGTGACTAACTCCAAAAAAACAACACACGTTGTGTGACTAAATCATCAAAAACATCACATTTATTATATATTCATGTGACTATAAAGTGTTTACGGTCACACAAAAATGATAAATCCAACAAAACTTGTGCCTAATTTGTCACACATATTCGGGTTTTGGTCACTCTTTTTCAATGAAAACGGTCACAAACTAAACAATGTGACCATATAACACCTATGGTGGCGCGACTTTTTGTCACACACACCCAAAAAAACGTATGTGACTATATGCATATAGTCACACATTTTTGGTGTGACCGTAGGTCAAATTTGTACCAGTGGTATAAAGTAAACTACCACAAAAATACAAACACACCATGACACAAACATAGTCAACATAATATAAGCAACAAAGCACACAAGCATAAGCGCAATGCAAATATAAATATAAAGCGATAAAGAATAAAATAAAAGTAAAGAGATAAGTAAGAAGGCGCAAACCGGACACGATGATTTATAGTGGTTCGGTCACGAAGCTCCTCTTCGCCCTACTCCACTCCCCGAGTATCCAACTCGAGAGTTACTTCACTAATCAACAAGCTCCCTTCAGGCGAGAAAACCGTACAACGTCGCTTATCCAATTTCCAACACTAAGCTAAATGTCGAGTGCTAATCTTAGCTAGCACCAATCTACCACGATCCACATGATCTACCCACGATCTACCCGATCTACCCTTGATCCACTTGATCATTACACAATCACACAATCTACAAGAGATCTCCAAGATCTCACCAAGATCACAATGATCTACTCCCACTTGACTCGATCTACCCGATCTACCTATGATCCACTTGATCAATCACACAAGCCCAATGGCTTCAAGAGATCTCCAAGATCTCACAAGATCACAATGATCAACTCCCACTTGACTCGATCTACCCTTGATCTTCTTGATCAATCACACAAGCCCACAAGCTTCAAGAGATCTCCAAGATCTCAACAAGATCACAATGATCAACCCTCACTTGACTCAATCTACCCTATCTACCTTTGATCAACTTGATCAACACACTAGCTCGCAAGCAACAAGAGATATTCAATATCTCTATAAGATCACAATGATCTTCCCTCACAAACTCTCAGAAGAAAGATAGACTTGATGTATACTATGATACAATCAAGTGTGTAACAAATGTTACAAGTGCTCTACCTACAACTACAACACTTTGTATCATCTTGGATACCTTGTGTTCTTCTCTTGCACTAGAAGAGGAATGAAGAGGATCTCTTGGTGGGATGAAAGGATCACTCTTAAACAAACTAAGACTCTCTAAATGATCAAAGAAAGTCATCTAAGTGAGGAGGGATTAGACCAGAGAAAACTGACTAGAAAAATCAAGTTGGAAGTGTAAAATGGTCCACTATTTATAGGCAAGGGGAAAACTAGCCGTTACAGAGGCACGACTTCACTAATTGTCAAACGACTCCACTAAATTTAGTGGAGCCGTCGGTACTTTAGTGGTACCGTGGACGCTCCTCCATTTGTTTTTAGTGGGGAAGGTTTATTTGGGAGTGTTTGGAGCTGTTTGGGGAGAAAATTGACTGTTGGGATTTTTAAACTTATTTTTCAAAATAAAACATTTCTTTTTAATTCAAAAATAATTTGTAAAATATATTTTTGAAAAAATGTTTTGTCACATTAAAAATGTGAAGTTTTGAAAAATATAATCCTTTGATCATTTGTCAAGTAGTAGATTTGTTTGTCCATACCTTGAGTGATTTACGTCGGGATGGAAATCTACGACTTTGTTGAAGCATACTTGAGACGTCGAGAGGTGTTGATGTAAGTATGCATTGATGATTTATGTTTACAAGTAACTTGCGCATTTTACGTTATGCATTACAAGTTACATGTTTGTCATTATTAAAACCGAAGAAACCGTTTAGTTTAAATATCGTAATATTTGCACTAACAATCTCCCCCTTTTTGATGATGACAAATATGTAAACTGTAACACATAGTAAAATGTAAAAGTTACCTGTTTACACTCCCTTCTCCCCCTTTTGTCGAAGCAAAAAGGTAGTTGCCTCGAGCTCTCCCTTGAATTCACTCCCTACTCCCCCTTATTGAACTACTTTCCTTTCTCCCCAGAAAGGCGAGCTTGCATCATCCCAGTGAAGTCTTCTATCACCACTTGTGAAGACGACTCCATGCTATGTATTCAAATACCCCCGAGCTCCCCCTAGCTCAATGCTCCCCTATGGTGATTGAATCCCCTTATTTATTTACCTTAGTATCTAGCGGATCCATGGATCAAATTCTTACGAAGGCTTTTCCTACATCAAGGGTTAGCTTCATGCAACATAATATATAAAAGAATAGGAGCAACATTATAGGGATAGAATACACATAGCAAGACATACAAGGATTAAATTATGTTAGCATGTAAGTGTCACAACCCAAAGATGAATGCATATAGCAATTTAAAGACACTTGAGTGTCACAACCTGACCAGTGTTTTGAAAGGCTCGAGGCGCACTAAGGCGCAAAGGGGGTCAAAGAGCCTCGAGTCGAGGCGCACTCCAAGGCGCGGGATTCATGAATACGAGGCGCACTAAATACATTAAGTTTTTTTTATAAAATATATGACCATTTATGTGGCTTAAATAATACAAAATAACATTAAAATACTTAATACATAACACATATTGTCGTTATAAAGATTAAAATGGACCAGTTGTCACTTCTCAAACGGATCAACTCTTTGGCTCGATGACCTATATAGAGATTAAAATTCATATCAGACTAAATATGCTTGTTTCCTACACTTGCAGACTTACATTTAACAAAGCTCACAATTTAACCCAAAATATCAAGCAAGCAACGTATTTATACTCGAGTCATAATGCTACATTTTCATGATAATATGTAATAAAGAAAAATACTTAGGGCCCGCTTGGTTCAGTAGAGGGGAATGCAAAGGGAAAGGAAAAGGGTAAGGGAATGCAAAGGAATGGGTGATGGTGGGTAATCATTACCTTACCCCCCAATTTACTCTATAATGGTTGATTACCCAGTACTGGGTAATCATTATATTACCCCCTCCATACCAAGCATCATTATTCATTTCTTTTCCCATTACCCACCCCCTTTACCCCCAACCAAGCACCCCCTTAATGAAACAAAGTAATTTCTTAAAGAAAATTTCCATCAATAAAATAAACATAAAATCAGTTCAAATTTACAAATCATACAAATACTCACCCTATGACTTAAAAGGCCCATGTATATAACTTATAAGGCCCATGTATCTTATCTTAATATTTAGAAAGGAAAAAAAAAAAAAAAAAAGGCGCAAAAAGCCCCAAGGCGCGCGCTTTTTGTGGGATTCATGCATGTCGTGAGCCTCGATCTAAAAAAAGCCCCAAGGCTGGAGCCTCGTGCGCCTTAGCGCCTAGGCGCGATTTTCACAACTTTGGTCACAACCTGACCGACAACCTAAGGTGTAATTGTTCAATCAATCACACTAACAAGAACGAGATTCGTTCGTTGACTGACACACAAAATGACTTCTTCCAAGTTGTCATTGGGAAGGCAAGTTCTAACAAACCTTTTGAACAACATAATCATCTACCTAAGATGATTGATGTTAAGGATAGTTTGTTGATAAGACATGCTCTAAATGATTACTATTATGACAAGTCGTGCCATAAAGTAGACTCGATAGAGGTTATACCAAAAAAAAAGTGTGAACGATAAGCACCTAGATGCGAATGGAAATGATTCCATAAGGTGGGAGAGTGTTGGTTTTGCCCTTTGAGGAAAGGTGGGAACGGATGGTTTAGATTAATATATCGTTTGCACTGACAATGAGATGTATGATATATTTCAAAAGAGAAAAAGAAGTTGTGCATATGATCCTAACAGGATTGGGGGTGGATATCTCTAACGGGGTTGAGGTAACGAAGTTCTAGATTTCTAGTTTGGATGATCCTAGTTGTGTATTAGAGATAATTTGGTGCATGAAGGGTTTCGTGTGATTGTGAGGATTGAAGGTTGTTGAACTAACTATCATTTATCCAAAGTGAGGAATAGTTGTAAGGTTTGAGCGTGATGATCGATGGGTTGAAGGTTCTTAGACTAACTATCACTGTCAAGAGTGGTGTGTAGCTAAAAGGTTTGAGTGGGATTGATATAAGGGTTGAAGGTTTTGAAACTAAATATCACTATCAAGAGTGAAGTTTAGTTATAAGGGTTGAGTGTGAAGATGAGATGCAAGATAAGCTTGCAATGGTGAGGCCTTATATAGGCAAGTGTTGTGGGATTCGAACTAAAGTTGGTGGTGGTGTCCTATGGTGTAGTGAGGAAATCTTAGGGTGTATGTGAGTTTGCAAAATTTTGCAGGTTTGAGGTTAGAGATGCAGGGATCTAGAGAAAACAGTGAAAATTCGTCAAACATAGGCACGGTACCACTAAATACCACACGGTACTGTTAAATTTAACGGTACCGTGGCCTATTTAACGGTACCGTGACCTAGAAGTCACAAATTTTCCTGTGCAGCCTAGTTCTGGGCAGCTAAAGGGAAGTTTTCTAGGGAATAAGAATCACATTTGTGTGTTCTTGAGAGTGTTTGTTGAAAGACTATATGAGTGTGTTTTTGCTCCCCCTTAATCTATGACCATCCGGACAAGATGCGAAAGAAAATAAAGAGGAAAACAAACGTTGACAGAAGCGATGAGCTTAGTAACGTCAGGACAAGTGGTGGATAGCATACAATAAACTTCACCTTTGAAGTCACGCATCTCTTCTCAATCATTGTGAATATTCATAGAACATTCATATGATGAGGCATGTGATCACGTGGAGATATCCTAAGGGTTAAGAAGATAAATTCTTCAAGGTTGTGAGGTTAGTGATAAGGTTCTAGGGTTATCTCAACGTATCCTAGCGGTTCTTCGTTTGAAGTGTGTGGAAGATGAGTGGGATTCGGAAGCATTGGTAGTGTTTAGTACCATACGGAAGTGAAAGGAAAAAGGCTAAGGAATCAGAAGATAGATAAAATCTATTCTGATAGGAGACGGTTTTGGTTCAAGACTACATCGAGTGGGTTTCGATAGTGCTTTTGAATCAGTGAGAGTTGAAAACAAGATAAACTGTCTCAGCAGACAACGGTCTGACGGTACCGTTAAATTTAGTGGTACCGTCCCCTATTTAAGGGTACCGTGACCTGCTGAGGTCAGTTTTGACCCAGAATTAGATTTTTGACATAGAAATTTCACATATGTTGTGATTTTTCTGGACCTTGGATTTAAAGGAATTTATACCAAATAAATTCTTTTATGAATGAATCCAACGGGATTCGATGAACGTTGATCGAGAACGAGAGATGACATTTAATTGCATTTCGCAAATTAAATATACTTTAAATATTTCGGATGAAATATTTAAGTTGTCATTGGAATTTAAAAGGGTTTTACGAATAAATCTCGCTGAATTAGTGAGACTTTTCGACACGAGGAGAGAATTTATACCTAATAAATTCTTTTTATGAGATGAACGGTACTAGACGAGAAGAGATGACTTTTATATTTCCGAGGAAATACATAGGTAGTCATTAGATTGATGTAAAAGATGACTTAATATCTCCAGTGAAATATTTAAAAAGTCTGAGACGAGACACAAGATATGACTTCAATATTTCTAGTGAAATATTCAAATAGTCATAAGAGGGATGTGAAGAATGACTTAATATTTCCAGTGAAATATTTAAAAAGTCAAGAGACGAGACGTAAGAGATGACCTCAATATTTCCAGTGAAATATTTAAGTAGTCATGAGAGGGATTTAAAGAATGACTCAATATCTCCAGTGAAATATTTAAAGAGTCATGAGACGAGACGCGCGAGATGACTACAATATTTCCAGTGAAATATTCAAGTAGTCATAAGAGGGGTACGAGGGATGACTTTAATATTTCCAGTGAAATATTTAAATAGTCATAAGGTTTATGGAATATGTTCCATCATTCCTAGACCTAGACGAAGATGGTTAGAGGATTCTCGTTTGAGAGGTTTGGTTGATTTACGGATTTCGATGTGCTTCGCACGCGAGTGTTTCACGGGGTTTTGAAAGACGTAAAGCTAGGCCTATGGTGCTAATTCGCAGCAGGGTTTGGGATTTTAAGACGTGTATATTCATACGAGGATGAAAGGAACTACTAATCACTTATATAGTAACTTGTGAGTCCTTTGTCACCCGAGGGTAGGGGTGGCAATTCGAGTCGGGTTTGGGTTGACAGGTTGGCGGGTCAGAAAACCTCAACCTGAACCTGACCCATTTAAATCATCGGGTCAGCTATGTCAACCCTAACCTGTTTACATATAACCCGAACCTGACCCATTTAACCTGTATATATACTTGGGTTGGCGGGTTAAATAGGTTACACAGGTTGAATATGTTAAACGGGTTTCGGGTTGACCGATTTAACCCGTTTTATATACAAAAGTTGGTACATTACACGAGTTAAATAGGTTAAACGGGTTTGTGGGTCTACCCGTTTAACCTGTATAATAAATATAATAATTTTTAATTTATGAAAAAAAATTTAAACGGGTTGGCGGGTCGACCCGATTAATTTATTTCCAACCCGAACCTGACCTGTTTAATAAACGGGTTAGATGGGTAGACCCAAACCCGACCCAAAATCTATTTAGACTCAATCCGAACCTGTTAATTTTCATGTCGGTTTCAGGTCGGGTTTTGTGTCGGGTCAGAAATTGCCACCCCTAACCGAGGGTAAATGTTAGCTTTTAGCTTTTGGATGAGCGTTTTAACATATGTTGTTAAAAGGCTTGAATATGATGTTTCGGATATGACATTTAACAATTGCGATCGCAAGTTAAACTTACTTGAATATTTCGAATGAAATATTTAAGTTGTCAAACCTACTCCGAGTTCTACTAGGTTTGTATCTAACCTTCCCATGACAAAAGGGTGTATTACTTGGAAGAAGGCGAGGTGATGACCAGGGAATTAGGACAACTTCATGACTACTTTAACTTATAGGTTTTGACACTAGTGTATGACTATATGACATCTAAGGGTTCATAGTGATAGGCATACCTAATTCCTAATGTGTTAAAAGGATATAATGTGGGTGCAAGATTTACAAGTAAATCATGTAAAATGCACATAAGGAATAAATGCAAATATCATGCAAATCATGATAATTTAGCATTTAAGATCATGAAGACATTTAATCATATCTTACGAGAACATCTTATCATTTTGAAACACATATGTGGGTTGCAAGCAATCTAGATTTGCTAAGGAAGATCCTAATTACCACTTGTTCAAAATGAAATCCTAATGGGAGATAAAGTTCACCGATGTAAACTGTGTCTAGTCAAATATAGGAATGAAAAATTTTCAAATTAGAGAATGAGTATGAGACTATCACTAGTGGTGCTCAATTCAGGCTAAACACGACCATTTTTATGGGTTATACCACGAACCCAACTTCTCTCCTGGAAGCATATCAACCGTTAGGTCAAATTGAATTTCTAGTGCGATAGGTTCTCCAGTAGTCATTCTCATGTTAGAAAAATTCAAATTCCTATATTTGCCTATCGAAGTATAGCAAAGATGATATTAGCTTATTTCGCTAATACATGGCCTAATATGACTTAACTAACCATACTTTGAAAGTCGGTTAAGAAAATGACATGTCTCACACAACTCCTAACAAAGGCAAGCGAAATGTTTTAATTTCGTGTTTGAGATTTAGAGGTTATTTGATGGAGATGGTGCATTTTATGATCTCTTGGATAACATCTTTGTTTGTTGAGTTGTTACATGTTATTTTAATATGATTTGGTTTCCTAGAACCAAGAGACACTCTAATGTGATACAATGTAGAATCTACTACATCGTGTGTGTTTCAAGAATGCTCCTTTGCATATCTTGAGAAAGGAATCTAGTAAAGGTTACATACCTCAATAGCTAGATCTTGTGAGTATTATATTTAGGGTTTATAGATAGATAGGTTACCCAACTTTCCAACTTTGTTCGCCTAAGTTATCAAACTTTTTTTTTGTTCAACCAGGTTACCGAACTATCAAAATTGTTCAACCAGGTTACTGAACTTCAAAAGTGTGTTCAATCAGGTTACTATTGACGAAAATACCCTCATTTTCATTTTTGTTAAGTACATAAATGGTCCCTGTGTTTTGCGCAGTGTTACGAATTCAGTCCAGTTTTCATTTTTGTTACGTTTTCGTAAGTTTTCATAAGTTTTCGTCCGTGTTTATACGTTTTCATCCGTTTTTTCCTCTTCTCGATCCGTTTTTATACGTTTTCGTCCGTTTTCTTCCGTTTTTATACATTTTCTTACGTTTTTATCCGTTTACTTACATTTTTATCCGTTTTCTTACGTTTTTATCCGTTTTCAAAAAAAAAGTTAATTTCGAAATAAATTTAATTTCGAAAAAAAAGTTAATTTCGAAAATAAATTTAATTTTGAAAAAAAAGTTAATTTCGAAAAAAAATTTAATTTCGAAAAAAAAATTCAAAAACATTAAATTTTTTCAAAAAAAAAAAATTATAAAAAAAAATCGAAAAAAAATTAGAAAAAAAAAAAGATTATTTTCGAAAAAAAAAATCGAAATTATTTTCGAAATTAAACTTATGAAAATTAAATTATTTTCGAAATTAATTTTTCTCGAAATAAAGTTTTTTTTTCTAATTTTTTTAGAAAAAATTATTTTTTTTTCGAAATTAAAAAATTCGAAAAAAAAAATCGAAAAAAAAATAATTTTTTCTAAAAAAATTAGAAAAAAAAACATTATTTCGAAAAAAAATAATTTCGAAAAAAATTAAAATTTTTTTTTTCGAAAATAATGTTTTTTTTTCTAATTTTTTTTCGAAAAAATTAATGTTTTAGAATTTTTTTTTCGAAATTAACTTTTTTAAAAAAATTAATATTTTTTTCGAAATTTTTTAAAAAAATAATTCGAAAAAAAACGACAAATGGTCTGAATCCGTAACGCCGGATGAACCACAGGGACCATTTATGTAGTTAACAAAAATAAGAATGAGGGTATTTTGGTCATTTTAGTCGTAATGTCACAATTTTGATAGTTCGGTAACCTGGTTGAACAATTTTGATAGTTCGGTAACCTGGTTGAACAAAAAAAAAGTTTGGTAACTTAGGCGAACAAAGTTGGAAAGTTGGGTAACCTATCTGTCTATAAACCCAAAATGAGACATACTGTATATTTCAACAAATATGCTTTTCTAAGAGGAAACTTATCACTCTTACGAATGCTTAGTAAAACAAGTATTTTAGTGTATGACCAATATTACTTGTTTATGCAATGACACATGTTGTTTTGCGTTATTATTCAAATCTAATATCATATATTTGTTAACAAGATGCAATGTACTCTCTTGTAACATAACCATTCATGTTACAAAGGGAATAAAATGCATAGGATATAAGTTATCTGTAGGTCTCGTATTATCAATCAATACCACACAAAACTTCAATCAATGATGGTGGAACAAGAGATAGAAACTAGTGAGAGAAAGTCTTATTCATAAACACAAGTGTTAGCCTTAAAGTTTGTCATATTTGGGAATTGCACTTCATTCTTTATACAAGGACTAGTTTAGACATTTAGGCTAAGTTAGTCATTGTATTCTTTGTATAAATACCCTCCTATGTCAATACTAGGAGGGTTGAGGATTCATTTGTATCAAAGGGGTGTGTGTGTTTTCTCTAGCTTCTCTCTAGAAAAACATACACACCCCGCCAGTCAATAAACCGAAAATTCAAAGTTTAATCTTAAGTTCGTGTTTATCATGTTTCCTCCACCTCCAAACGTGATTCTTGGTCATATCAATTGGTATCAAGAGCTAACCGGGGGCGAATCGTGGTGGGTTTTAAGGTAAAAATGTGATTTTTTGGTGTGTTCTTGATTGTTACTGTTCATCAGTAGCAGTTTTGATGTTTTGTGTTCGATTTATGTTAAATAGAACCAACTGTTGCGTTTTTGTAACTTAAAAACGTGACCTTTTGGTGTTTATCTTGGAATCGTATGCAAGAATCAAGGTTCAAGGTTGTGTTAGTTAGTGATTTAAAGAGTTGGTTTGCAAAAATCTTGTTGTGGAAGGTTGAATTTTTTGGTGTTCTAAGTCTCTAGATCGACCAAAAGTATTGAAGATTATGCAAGATTTGTTTGTGAATATTTTACTGACTTTCTTTGGCGTGTAATTCTTTCCAAAAGAATTATTGCTCAAGTTGGTGAAAGATTGTCAGTAGCAATATCTTACAAGATATGGTCTAGAAGCTAAAAGTCAACAAAAGTGGGCAAAAGTTGCGTTTTATCGCAATTGAAGAAAAGCAGCGAGGTTATCGCAATTCGTAGTGATTATCGCAGTTCTTGTATGAGAATTGCGATAGGTTTCGCATTTGGCCTTATCGCATTTGGCATCGCTGTTTAGCTCTATCGCATTTGACCATATCGCAGTTGCAACTCAGAGACTTATCGCAGTTGAGGATTTTCGCAGTTGAGGTTTATCGCATTTGAGGTTTATCGCAGTTGAGGTTTATCGCATTTGAGATTTATCGCAGTTGACCATCTTCACTGTTATCGCGATTGGACAACCTTATCGCATTTGGCAAAAAAAAAAAAAAAAAAAAAAAAAAAAAGAGTATTTTGGCGGGAAAACTTGAGTAAAATTTAATTTTTTCAGGAGACTTTACGGTCCATTTTTACGCGAGATTCAAATTCTGGTACAAGAGTGAAAATTTTGGCCCAAAATTCAAATTTTTTGGCCAAAATTCGAATTTTTCGGGGAATTTTTGGCGTAAAAATTTCTTAAACTCAAATTTTTCCAGCATCATTATAATGTCATTTTATGACATATTTCACACCAACATCACAAATAATATTATCGGACTGCACCTACAACATCACCACGTATAGCCGAAAAGATCCTGATCAAGATTCACAATCAGATGACAATGGTCAAATTATCAGCTGTGGCTACAAGGATGATGATTCATTATTACTTATTTGAAGTTGAAGTGGAATATCTCGGGTACGTGTACTTAGTATCTTGAAGATATCGGGGTTGGTTGGATGCATGATTCTTCGAGATCCTTGTTTGGGCACTCATGGGAATAGTGATTAAGTCTTGGGTTATCTAGTTTTCATAGGTCAAGGGGAGGATGGACGAAGACCTAGTTAACTATCACTTAAAGGAGATACGTTGTAGTACTCAGTGTCACACAAAGATGTGGATAATTCAAGAGAGGTTCATATACAATTAAGGAAGGATGGATGGGTATATGAAACGACCTATGCTTTAAGGAGTTACATTGTAGTGCTCAGTATAGGTTCTTAGTCACACTATCGTGCAAGTTTAAGTCACAAGTTTGGGTTATTCTACTTCAGTCTCAAGTTCGTTATATTGGGTTTTCTCCATCAGTAGTCACTACATGAAGCCGTTGTTTTTGATTCAGGAGGTTAGACTGGGCGTATCGACATATTTTCACGGACTAATATGATTCCTGATAAAGGGCTTCCAGTTTGTATTTCACGTACACAACATTATGCTGATTCCGATGAATCGTAATCATCAGGGGAGAGAAAGGTGTACATCGATGACGTAACTGGTATGCATTTCAAGTCTTACGAGTTGCTGAGGGCCTTTGATCGAGAAAAGATGGCTACAAAAAGGTTGCGACTTCAATCCTGATCATAAAAGCGGTTTTTATCACTCTGTGATAAAAATGGTACTTCATCGACAAAGGGGTTCTTTCGCAATTGAAGTGTTTTGCAATTCTTTCTCGAACATAGACTATCACATTTTGTGAGATGAAGATGTTGATACTTCATTCCCCCGAACAGATTCAGGGCACTCAAGGCACTCATTAAATGAGGTTGTCAGTTTGGGGGAGAGCACTAATTAGGGGAGAGCACGGGAAGAGCACTCAGGGTACTCTAAATTAAACCCTAATTAGAATTGCTCACATGGTTCTTCTGCAAGTAAAGAAATGAATGCTGAGAAGATTCTCCAAGCTGAACGAAGTAATGACGTTTGAAGACTATTCTCTGTGCTTATGGTTTATATTTTACTTGTAGGGAACATTGTAAGCAATTCCCGTATGACTTCACTTTGGGGAGAGATTGTTAGCCTTAAAGTTTGTCATATTTGGGAATTGCACTTCATTCTTTGTACAAGGACTAGTTTAGACATTTAGGCTAAGTTAGTCATTGTATTCTTTGTATAAATACCCTCCTATGTCAATACTAGGAGGGTTGAGGATTCATTTGTATCAAAGGGGTGTGTGTGTTTTCTCTAGCTTCTCTCTAGAAAAACATACACACCCCGCCAGTCAATAAACCGAAAATTCAAAGTTTAATCTTATGTTCGTGTTTATCATGTTTCCTCCACCTCCAAACGTGTTTCTTGGTCATAAAAACAAGTTACACATTCAAACACACACACTAGCCTCCTCTCAAGCACCCCCTCAAATGAGGAGGAGAGGAGGCTTTTATAGTTACATACAAATGGGCTTGATGGGCTTACTCTAAACCTATTAGATTAATACAAGCCCAATGACTATTCTAATTAACTACAAAATGACACATTACAATAAATATAAAATGTAAATGACCATCACTTTTATAAAAGCTAACAATCTCCCCCTAAGGGATGGTCATTCAAATGATGCTCTGGGTGATAAGGTCTTTCATCTTCATAGACTTGTGCTTTGAGTGTCGTTGTATAATAGTCATTAGTTCTATGTTCCTTCATGCTATATGATCTTCAAAGAATCGTCTTTGTGGATGTTCTTGCCTTGATCAACATCTTCATGTGATAATAGCGTCGTAACCTCCAACATACTCATACATCTTGAACTTCATACTTATGCCTTCCTCACTTGATACATAAACTTGTTCTTGACATCTTGATTAGCTTTTTGACTTTGACTTTACACTTTGTCTTTAACTTGATCCTTTTGTCTTGAACTTTTACACTTGAGCTTTTGTTGAGGATGATCTTCATAAGTATGAGTATGCGAAGGTGAAGATGTTGGATATATCTGATGATGTTGTTCGGTCTTCCTCCAGATGACATTCTTCAACAGCAGCTCCGTCTTAAACGAACTCACCAATCGATCACGGTGGACTTTTCTTAAAGAATCGACCACTACGATTGTTTTACTGATGAATGTCTTGATTCCATTCACCTTGGTCGGGCAAAAAAGCCGTCCTAATCCCGTGAGGGACAGTTATCACTACATTAGATAAATCCAAGTAGAGACCCACGTCATAAGGACTCAATTCGTGAAAGGAATCTCCTTGGCGGGATTTCCAGCACTTACAGGCTCAGATTTCGAGATCGTTAACAGCATAGTGTGAAAACTTTCTCTAATCCTTACCAAGGTTGTTCCTGAATTGGATGCCCTCAAAAAGGCTTACATCAGATATACCGAGGTATACCTTCAATCCAGGTGAGCCGCTGAAGTATACCGAAGTATCACTCCACGACTGTAGACCGTTTGAAACTTAGTAACCATCATGATATAAGGCAAGATCCTTAGATCTCATTAAGACTCTTACAACTTGTGTCCTTTTTGGTGAACACAAATGTATCTTTACGGAAGTGTTCCTAGGAGATCTTTTGATGAATCTCATGGCTCTAGACTCGATCATGTGCATTTTGGTTTTAGTAGTCGGAGGCATGGAGCAGAGTGCCACCTTTTCAATATCAACAAATCTCGGAGTGAGAGGCCGATAGATTATGTAGTGTTCTCCGTGAGAAATGAAACAAATATCTTTTAAGAGATATCTGAGTGGCTAGGAGGGGTGGTGCAGCGCGTCACTGGGTCCATGACGTCTTGTCTTCAATATCAGTATCACCTTTGTGAATACCGATAGCAGATGTATTGACCCGGTTTCTGCCCTAAGTTTTCATGGAGGGCTATTTCTTTTCACCCTTTCAATCAACTTTTCTTTTTCATTCTTCAACCCCTTCTTTCTCTTTTCTCATTTTACTCCTTTTTCAATCTTACCTAAGGACTTCTAATTCTAATCTATTGGAATTGTCCTTGGGTAGATCCCTCCGGCTCTGGCAGATCATAGAACATAACCTAACCCTAATCACCTTATAACTCCATGATTATCCTAGGTTTGTTGATCACTTTGCCATAAAACCTTTTGTGAAAATCTCTCAAAGTGTTTATGAATAAACACATTTTAGTTAACACTTCGAGAGTTTTATGTTTTTGAAATACTCCCCCTTCACATGTGCTCAAGCATTTTAGGATAAATTTGCACATGTTGGGTAGAGTTCGCACATTTGAATTGATCGATTTTCAAAGAACATGACCTTTGCGAGACACGTTTACATCACTAGTTAGACTAGCTTGAAATTATTACCCGTCCTGGTCATATTCAATGATCATCTCTCGAATTGGTACATTCTACTCAGACAAGCCCTTTGCGAGACACGTTTACATCACTGGATAACCAGCTTGAAATTATTACCCGTCCCGGACAAGTCTTTTCGATTACGGACATTTAATTTTCGTCAATTTGAGGGTTAAAACTGAGTCAAGCTCTTATTGAGATTCAATCCACGATCTTTAAACTTTTCGATCACATTTTAATCACGTCTTCTCCCCCTCAAAAATAGCATGTATTGATATTTTTGATATCAACTGATTTAAATGAAAGCTTTTTGGAGAGATAGACGGAATTTAGTATGAAAGTGGAACATTTTTCTTTTTAATTTTATACTCCCCCTTAAATAAAGCATATTGTTAAACATTTAGGTTTAAGAGGGAGTTTTCTTTTTGTTTTGCCATTAACATTACGAGTCCTGATCGGAAATAATCAGAAGTCATCAATGTAGCTCGGGTTCCGTACTGAAATATACGAAAGCCGTTGAGATTTTTAGGATAAGTGCTCGAAAAAATATATAAGATCTTTATTTTGAATGAGCACTTTCCTTTCTTTGAAGAACGGGTCCTGAACTGTTGTGTCCAGAAGCCGTTGTGAAGAAATTTTGAGAAACGACATGTTTTGAAAACATTTTAGAACTCCCGCTCAAGCATCTGTACATGTCCGTATCATTGTTGAAAGACATTTCTAGATACGTACAGAATATTGATTATACGTGAGACATGTCGTGAGAAGAATATTTTTGGTTTTTATATTTTATATTGTTTTTGTATTTTTTAACATTTTTCTATTTTTATATTTTGTTTTTGATTTTATAAAAGAAATGGAAAATCAAAAATAGAAGATAGAGAGAATGATTTTGAAGAATTTACAGAATTAGAACCCTCTGATGAACTGGGTTCTGAGATAGTTGAATCACATGCATCCAAAGACGAAGAGATTTCACAAATATCAATGTTAGAAGTACATGAATCATCACTATGAGGGTGTTGACTATCAACGGTTGTAATGGTTTCTACTTCCTTATCCTGATGATTTTCACTATTATTTGTCTTGGTGCAAGTATCAAAAATCTTTCCTGTGGGAATCCATCTAAGACCAACTGTTTTAAAAACTCTTCCCGTGGGAATCCACCTAAGGCAATATCTAGGAGTTGTTTTCATTTCAGATGCAGCGGAAGTCTCATTTTGAGAAAAAACTACGTCCTGTAGATATCCACATAGTAGGTTTCTTAGCCTTTTGCTTCTTATCAACGGGTTTGTTTCTATTTGTTGTCTCAGTGGATTGTTCATTAGCACTTGATTTGCCTTTCATGTTCGAAGAGGAAATTGAGTTCTTAGTGATGCATTCTACGTGCATAGCATTTTCATTTGAGCAACTACTTTTAGATGCAAGCCAATCCCTAGTCTTTAGTTGAATGATCCTAGGTAGTGGTTAACTACTACTAGCAGTGCCTTGTAATGTTGTAGAATTCATCACCCTAGATGTTGATCCTAAAATTCCATCTTTTCGAATCTGTGCCTTTTTCCTAGCTCCTTCTCGATTGTGATTGTGGGCCTGGTCGTTTGAACCAACAGATTCTTTAACAGTTTTTGTGGTCACAGTCGGTGAGCTATTCCTAGGGGCACACACATTAGGAATTATCTTATTGTCCTTTGAATTTGTTGTAGCATTCCTAGACTCGTTTGGATTATCTTTTTCACTTTTGTCTATCGCCCTATATGTTTGAGATGTAGAGGCAGACGCAGTAGTGGGACTAATCCTAAAAAGAACAAGAGCTAGCACATTTGATGTTTCGACAACCATTTTTCCTTTATCAGCACATTTTGCTTTTTGACTTTCAAGCTGAGACTTCAAAAGATCATTTTGTTCTTTCATGTTTTTGTAAGCACGCTCATACGACAATTTGTCATACTTGCATTCTTCCCTTTTCCGATCAAGTTGTTTAAAATATGTTATATTTTCCTTTTCAAGCTTTGCAAGCGCATTTTCATATTTTAACACAATTTGAGAAGTCTCAGCTCTCAGTCTTTCATCGTCTTCCACCGAATATGTTTGGTAAATTATAGACATAATATCCGTCGACAGAGCTACTTCGAAGAGAATATCATTGTGTTTTTCCAAAACTTTGATGTGTTCAATGTTTTCATTAGCTTCCTGAACCAGGGATCTGTGGTCCTTGACAATGTCGGCTGTTTCTTTTAAAAGCGCATTTTCAACATTAAGTATTCTCGCACTAATAGCATTTAGTGGGGGAATAATTTGTGTTTCAAATATCTTTTTCTGTTCTTCATCAAAACTTATATGCCAGATGTTGAACTTAATATTTGTTTTGGATGCCACAACCATTTGAAGCGTTTCAACTCTCTTTTTAAGATCATCCAAAGATCGTCTAGCTTCGCTTGTGTTAAAAGGGTTGCTAGAGGACATTTGTTCGATGTTAGAAAGATGTTTGGAAACAACTTCTCGTTTTGAGACAACCACTGGTTTCTTGAAAAACATTGGTGACTCTTTTTGAACAAGATGTATGCCAGAAATTGTGTTAAGCTTATTATAATCAATTGGTTTAATTTCTAGGTTCATCTGTCTCATTTTAATTCTACTTTCTTCAGCAAGCTCAATCGTTTCATAAGAATCCCGAACTTCGGGAGGATCATGTTTATCATTTAGCACACTACCATTATATAACACATTCTGTTCTTTCTGAGCTTTCTTGAGATGATAAGGGTTTTCACAACCGATAGCCATTTTCTTCATTGTATGTAAAATCGGGTTTGGATCGTTAATTAGCATGTTAATTATTTTTGTAGAATGACCTGTTTTTACAAGCAACTCTTCCAACTTTTTAATGGTTTCTTGTTTTTCAAGGATTTCATCCAGAAGATCATTTTCACGTTTTGAAAACCTTGCATTCAACTCTTTCTTTTCTTTTTCAAGATTAGAACAAGTTGATTTTTGTTTAGAAAGTTGGTTGGTTAATTCAGAAATTTCCGTGTTTAAGGATTTTATTTTCATGTTCAAATTAACATCGAGTGTGTCATATTTGATTTGTAGATGTTTTTCTCTTAAAACAGAATCTCTATAACCAATTTCAAGTTCTGACTGTCGTTTGTTATTAAATTCAAAAGCTCTTTCATTAACCTTATATCTCTCAAGCTCAGCGGTCAATTTCACATTTGCGGTTTTAAGTTCGTTATTGACCTTTTTAACTTTTTCAATCTCAATGCCACAATTATTCAGTAATGATTCAAATAAAGCACGGGTTTCCTCATCATTAACATCATTTTGTGCAACTTGAACTTCATTAGGATTCATATCTAGAGTTGCCAAATTAATATTGCTACAACTTGGCGTGTCCATATATGTATCATAAGTAGGTTCGAGAGGCACAGAATGTTGCTTTTCATGAGCAAACGGATTAACCTCATTACTTGGATTTGGTACCTCATGGAGTGGTTCTTTGTCATAAGTAGGAGGAATGTCAGAATCGCTGCATGATGTTGTTTCTTGCTGATTAGCCATAAAGTTGGAGATTCCAGTGACTTCTGCAGTATTATCATTAACTCTTGTTGTTACCATGAAGTCGTATTCCTCAGCTGTCAACGGTATTCCTGAATCTTCCTTTTTGGCTAGCATCAACATGTACTGGAGCTTTTCTAGCTTCGTTATTGCATTGACATTACCATCTCTACCTATATCACTCCCGTGGATTTCAGATGAAGTCATGAAACAATAATTCTCATTTTGATTGACCCCGTTCTGATTCACAAACTGATCCATTTGGTTTCCAGTATACTGCCCTGCATATTGCATTTGATTCCCCATCTGTATACCTTGCTGATTCTCAATAACCTCAACCATTTGAACTTCGTGTCCCATATATGACTGCGTGTTGTCAGTGTACGGTGAATTCCATTGGTTGTTGTTATGTTGTTTGATTTTTAATGCCTTGGTGAATAATGCAAAAGCATATGCCAAATCAGTTGCGATATTGTCTTGCTGAGTGGCCATTGATGAAGTTGTATGATAAAGATGATGTTGGATCGGTTCAAAGAACTAGGAGTGGGTTGGTTATGGTTCACGAGTTTTTGTTTAAAGTTATGTCCTTTGTCGGTGTCAAAGTTGATAACTTAGAAAGTAGGTTATCTCACAAACTCAGTTATCTCACAAACTTGGTTATCTCACAAACTCAGTTATCCTGACAAACTCAGTTATGTTGACAAACTCGGTGATCTTGACAAACTCAGTTATGTTGAGAAACTCGGTGATCTTGACAAACTCAGTTATGTTGAGAAACTCGGTGATCTTGACAAACTCAGTTATGTTGACAAACTCAGTTATGTTGAGAAACTCGGGTAAACCTAGAAACTTGAGCAAACCAAGAAACTTGAGCAAACTTAGAAACTCGGGTAAATCAAGAAACTTGAGAAAACTTAGAAACTCGGGTAAATCAAGAAACTTGAGCAACCTAGAAACTCGGGTAAACTTTTAGAAACTCGGTGAGTACTTGAGAAACTCGGTTAGTCTTTCACAAACTCGGTTAGTCTTGTCCAGAAACTCGAGTACAATGTTCAGAAACTCGACTAAGCTGATTGAAACTCGACTAATCCTTGAGAAACTCGACTAGGCTGATAGTAACTCGAGTACAATGTTTAGAAACTCGACTAGGTTGATTGAACTCGACTAATCCTTGAGAAACTCGAGTAAACTTGAGAAACTTGAGCAAATCTTGAGAAACTTGAGAAACTTGATCAAACTTAGAAACTCGACTAAACCAAGAAACTTGATCAAACTTAGAAACTCGACTAAACCAAAAGAAACTCGAGTATCTTTCTGAACCAAAAGAAACTCGATTAGCTTGAAGAAACTCGGTTAGCTTTCTGAGAAACTCGATTAGACTAAGGAAACTCGACTAGACTTGAGAAACTAGAGTATCTTTCTAGCCACCAACTTTCTAACTCGAAAGCTAATGACAGAAACTCGGTTAATGAATCTGATGAACAGTAACTCGCTGATGAACAGTAACTTGCCCAAAAAAATTCCTAGATCTATGATTTGGCTCTTGATACCACTTGTAGGTCTCGTATTATCAATCAATATCACACAAAACTTCAATCAATGATGGTGGAACAAGAGATAGAAACTAGTGAGAGAAAGTCTTATTCATAAACACAAGTTACACATTCAAACACACACACTAGCCTCCTCTCAAGCACCCCGTCAAATGAGGAGGAGGGGAGGCTTTTATAGTTACTTACAAATGGGCTTGATGGGCTTACTCTAAACCTATTAGATTAATACAAGCCCAATGACTATTCTAATTAACTGCGCAACGACAGATTACAATAAATATAAAACGTAAATGACCATCACTTTTATAAAAGCTAACATTATCCTTTGTCAATCTTTTGATAAGAGAAATAAATGTGATATTCTCAAAGATTGATGACTTACATAATAGTTAATAACATATTATGTGTGACACTTTTACTAGACATGTGACTTTGAGTGTTGAGTCGTTCATGAGCAAAGTTTACATATGTTGTTTGTTTGCTCGTTTTTGGTTTTTCAGAAATGACACATTTACTAATTGCATTGCAATGTAAGTTACTTGTATATTTTGGGTGAAACATCCAAGTTGTCAATCCTACTTAGTTGTGTATTTTATGTATCTTTTAAATATATTAGTTTAAAGTTTGGAACACAACCGTTGGACAAGAAGACTCAATATGGCATCTTCAACACAAGTGTGAGTTATGATCCGATGCATATTATTTTCGTCTTGAGAGGACGTCATTATTTTCATAACAATCGAGTGTGATTGAGTATGTAGATTTAAGATAATATATTTCATCATATTTTTATGTTATCTTGTAGCTAGACAAATAATGACTCCAATTTCATGTCCATACTCGAAAACTTGTCAATTAGATTCGATAATGATATCAATCATAATTTGAATAATGAATTGATATGTACTCGAAATCTTTCTTGACCCTCACGATCACTCCATTTAGAAAGAAAATAAAAATTTAGGGAATCTGTTCCATTTATTCTAATACTAGTTGTATGTGTGAGGTTAATGACATATTAAGTTACTACTTCGATATTGTCATTTATTTTTATTTTCGAAAAACTATTTATATTATTAAGTATAATATTCTTAGTTTTTCGACACCTCATTAGTATAAAAATAATTATCTTAACTATTTTTATACAACATACTTAAAATACCAAATGTTTAAAACATTTTGTATGTATGTTAGATTAATGCAAGTTTAATACATTTTCTTTTACTTTAATATGATCTTTTATCTTGTTTAGACAACCCATGGTCAAGCAAGACAAAATAATATAATATTTTAGAGATCATGTTACGGATTTTATGAAAGGATTAAGTATTTTGGGGTGATATACTTTTTACACTTAAACCTTTGGAAAAATAATTGTGTAAGACAATATCTTTCGACACACATGATCAACCAACTTAGTTTCTATTCCTAAGAAGGTTACTAAACCATTTTAAAAACTTGCAACATATGAAAGAAAAATTGTCTATGCCTATATGCAATGCAAACTAATTACTTAATATAGTGCAAGTGATTTAGCATGAGCCTTATAAACGCATAAACCGGAAAACTATAATAAACAAATAGAAATTTAGCTTAACACACAAAAATACTTATCGTCATTTTGTGTATTAAGTATAACAACGTATACTAAGCTTGATTTTATTTGAAAACGAATTAGTTTCCTCCCCATTTCAAAGATTTTTTCTAAGTCACTTTGAAAACACGTCAAGGTTTAAAAGTTGAATCACCCTTTTTTCAGTTTGACCAAAAATTTACGCAAACTGCATGACCAAAAGACCTTTAGTTGAAAATCAAGGACTTTAACATACTTTCATTTAGAACTAATTCATAAAAATATTTTTCAAATGAAAGTAGACTCAACTTCGTTTAAAATGATGGGTGACACGACTCCTACGGACTTATGGTTGATTTTATATGAATTTCTGAAAATGACCCAATACAGAAAATAGACAAACAAAGGCACGGTACCTTTAAATACCCCACGGTACCATTAAATATAATGGTACCGTCCTATATTTAGTGGTACCGTGATCTATTTCTGAAAACATGATCGGACACTTAAAACTCTATTCTTTTAGTGGTTTAAGAAAACCTTCAAGCTAGTATGACAAAGTATACTTAACAACAAAACTTGTAAGTATTAAGCAACTAAATACTTTTCATATTTTATCACCTTCATAGGTAATTTGATACATGGATCGTACTCAATTTTGAAAACCATTTATTTTAAAATTTTGAGCGACGTGGCTCTGGTACCAATTGTGGAAACCGTAGAGGGGGGGGGGGTGAATACGTTTCCATTTAAAAACTTAAAACTTTTTGTATCAAACACCCGATCAAGTGTGACGTAGTATGAAAAGTGTCAACTATGGTCATATAACATCTAGAGATGGTATAAAGTAAACTACCACACAAACATAAACACACCATGACACAAACATAGTCAACATAATATAAGCAACAAAGCACACAAGCATAAACGTAATGCAAATATAAATATAAAGCGATAAAGAATAAAATAAAAGTAAAGAGATAAGTAAGAAGGCGCAAACCGGACACGATGATTTATAGTGGTTCGGTCACGAAGCTCCTCTTCGCCCTACTCCACTCCCCGAGTACCCAACTCGAGAGTTACTTCACTAATCAACAAGCTCCCTTCAGGCGGAGAAAACCGTACAACGTCGCTTATCCAATTTCCGACACTAAGCTAAATGTCGAGTGCTAATCTTAGCTAGCACCAATCTACCACGATCCACATGATCTACCCACGATCTACCCGATCTACCCTTGATCCACTTGATCAATACACAATCACACAATCTACAAGAGATCTCCAATATCTCACCAAGATCACAATGATCTACTCCCACTTGACTCGATCTACCTGATCTACCTATGATCCACTTGATCAATCACACAAGCCCAATGGCTTCAAGAGATCTCCAAGATCTCACAAGATCAAAATGATCAACTCCCACTTGACTCGATCTACCCGATCTACCCTTGATCTTCTTGATCAATCACACAAGCCCACAAGCTTCAAGAGATCTCCAAGATCTCAACAAGATCACAATGATCAACCCTCACTTGACTCAATCTACCCTATCTACCTTTGATCAACTTGATCAACACACTAGCTCGCAAGCTACAAGAGATATTCAATATCTCTATAAGATCACAGTGATCTTCCCTTACAAACTCTCAAAAGAATGATAGACTTGATGTATACTATGATACAATCAAGTATGTAACAAATGTTACAAGTACTCTACCTACAACTACAACACTTTGTATCATCTTGGATACCTTGTGTTCTTCTCTTGCACTAGAAGAGGAATGAAGAGGATCTCTTGGTGGGATGAAAGGATCACTCTTAAACAAACTAATACTCTCTAAATGATCAAAGAAAGTCATCTAAGTGAGGAGGGATTAGACCAGAGAAAAATGACTGGAAAAATCAAGTTGGAAGTGTAAAATGGTCCACTATTTATAGGCAAGGGGAAAACTAGCTGTTACAGAGGCACGGATCCACTAATTGTCAGACGGCTCCACTAAATTTAGTGGAGCCGTCGGTACTTTAGTGGTACCGCGGACGCTCCTCCGTTTGTTTTTAGTGGGGAAGGTTTATTTGGGAGTGTTTGGAGGTGTTTTGGGGGGGAAATTGACTGTTGGGATTTTTTAACTTATTTTTCAAAATAAAACATTTCTTTTTAATTCAAAAATAATTTGTAAAATATATTTTTGAAAAAATGCTTTGTCACATTAAAAATATGAAGTTTAGAAAAATATAATCCTTTGATCATTTGTCAAGTAATTGATTTGTTTGTCCATACCTTGAGTGATTTACGTCGGGATGGAAATCTACAACTTTGTTGAAGCATACTTGAGACGTCGAGAGGTGTTGATGTAAGTATGCATTGATGATTTATGTTTACAAGTAACTTACACATTTTACATTATGCATTACAAGTTACATGTTTGTCATTATTAAAACCGAAGAAACCGTTTAGTTTAAATATCGTAATATTTGCACTAACATACCTAATGCACTAACGGGAAGTGTACCCGGGCGTATGTAGTGTAGTAATTCGGTAAAGCCGAGGTTGTCCTAAGAGCTATGCGTGTGGATCTAATTTAAGTTCTAGTGTCACTAGTTTTAAAAGGGGGTTTTATAAATTGATTAATTAAACTAAAGCAATGAAAGTAAAACAAAAGAAAATAAAATTGGAGGAGATATCAATAGAGAGAAATGTGCTAGCCTAGTTACTACTCTTGTTATGCTATGATTACGTTTTCTAATTTATCGCTCCACATGGGGGTTTAAGTCACTTGACTCCTCTGGTCAATTTGACTAGCCTATTTTCCATAGCGTCCTATTCCGTAACCTAATGATTACAAGAGTTCGTGGGTTTACCCTATTGAAGAGTCATTAAGTGCCGCTACGATCTAAGACTTATTTAATGGAACCCGGCCGGTCGGAACTTAGGTTCCCCCTAACTTCTTAAGCATTTCTGTTTGGAAGGTGATCATTGGGTGAATTCTTACGCAAATAGTGATAGTCCTATGGTCAATTCTTACCACTACTCGCAACCTGATTCACTAGGTTCCTATGGTCAATTCTCCTAGCTTCCTAGATACTACCCAAACTTCCATGCTACCAAAATGAGGGTGTCCCAAACTAAGCAAGGAAAGCATACATATAAAGCGATAATGAAAACGAGAAAACTACATCATAACAATAACAATTTTATAACTAGGTTAACACCAAAGGTATTTAGCCACCCATATTAAAACATGTAGAAAATTCAATGTTTAACATCATGAATGAAGACATGGAATTAAATACAAGAATGCAATACGAAATACTAAAACTTATATAGTGATTAGCGTGAATTCTCCCTCGAAAATGACTTGTATGCTGCTGAAAATCGTCCTCCTTGAAGCCCTTAATCGTTCTCTGGTTTTTGTATGTTGAGAAGATATGTAAAAATGCAGAATCTGGGCTTGTATTTATAGCCTTGACTAAGTTACGGCGTAACCTCTAAGGTTAGTTATGCCGTAACCTTTGGATCTAGGACGATCTTATCCTCAGTGATGACACTACGGTGTAACCCAAAGATAGGTTACGAATGTAGAACTCTCGTTAACTAGTTTATGCCGTAACCTTGAAAATGGTTACGTCGTAACTTCATGGACCACGAAATTCTTCTAAGTCTTGGAAATATATATATGGCTGATGCGTGGTTTTGCAACCTTACAACAGGTTTTACCTCTCGAGGGATCTCAAGAGGCTTACAACCCCACCAGGCAGTGTACCTGACCGATGTAGTATAGTGTAGTGGTAAGTACGGGGGATTAATCGTTCTCCACAGGGAATAGTGTTCGTTAGGTATGAAAAACTACTCTAATAGGTCTAAGGGTGAGAGAAGATTCTTTTTATATTTTTTATATTTTTTTATGAAAGCAAGTAAAATCTCGGGTTTGAAAGAGTGGGCGGAATTAGTTGCTAGTCAACTAACCCAAGTTACTACGAATGCAAATAAAATAAAATAACAGAAAATGAAAATGTGGTAAAACTTATGTGGAGAGAAATGTGTTTACTTAGATTTCCTTACTCCCTAACTATCTTTTATCGATTGATTAGTGTGTATTAGTTGCGTGGATGACGGGTGTATTCCTTAATACCAATCGTGGGGTGGCGTACGTACTTCCCCAACTCTATGAACTCCTACTTCACTCCTATGTCGAGCCGGCTAGGAAGCTCCTAACATGGGATCACTAGAATTCGCTCATGCATTAAATACAACCATAAAAACCTTAGTACGCATTGGTTCATGTTTCTTAAGACGTTCAAGCAAGTTACCGTATAGGAAGTTAGCCAGTTTTCTTAAGCCTAACATAGATGAACAATCATCCAATACAACTAATAACACACTAATAACCAATAATCAATAGCTAGGTTTCATTAGATCTAAGCAAACACAAAGAAAACCTAGCCTAGCATGTTAAACAAAAGACAAGAACAAGATAGAATCAAACAACACATAGACATATTGAATGATTAATTGATAACTTATCTTCAATGTAACATGGAAGATCTCAAGGCAAAAAGCCTTGAAAAAGCTGCTAAAATCGTCTTAGGGTTTTTCACACACAAAGTTCCACACTAATGACAAAAAAATTGCAAAACTATATATAGAGATTAAGGGCTGACGGCGTCACGTTGTAGATTCTGACGCCGTCACCTCGCCGCTTTTAGGGTTCCCGGATGGCCTTCCTGACGCCGTCCCTCTTTAGACCTCCAAAATCCGTTCTGGCTTATCAAGGCTTGACGCCGTCAGATTAAGGCTTGACGCCGTCCCTCTTTAAGTTAAGCCGTGACGACCTTGATCACTTCAAAGGGTGACGCCGTCAGATTTTTCATGCAAAATTCTCTGGCTTATCATGAGTAATTTTCATATCCACCTTTTTCTTGCCAAGCCATGACGCCGTCCAGGGCAATCCCTGACGCCGTCAAAGGTACTTTTCAGCCGATTTTGAGACTTTGTCGTTTTCTTCACTTTTATGCTCCAAAAACGTCCAAAATGCTTCCTTTTCCAGATTTCTTCTCCAAAGTACCTAAAATGACAAAAGGAACGATTTAGGGCAATATTTGATCAAATAAATACGATTTAGGGCTTAAATGACCCCTTAAAAGCGGTACACTTTTCGCTTCATCAAATACCCTTACACTTGAGATTTGCTTGTCCTCAAGCAAATGCGCTTTTATTCTAATCAAAATACAAGTTAGGGGTCATTTAACACTAATATAAAAGTAATTACAATAAATAGTCGTTCCACTTTAATCATAATAAGCACGGAGATTACAAACTAGCACCTCACAAGTAGTGTTTAGATACTCACATCTCTCAAGTGTCATCAAAATAAATCTTATAAATGAAAACGGATAATATCTCTCACTACCTGTCATAGCAAATAGATTACCATAGGCTTGGGAAAGGATCAAAAACCTCCTCCACTAGGCGTAAGCACCTAAGATAAACTATCAAAGAGGGCTTTTACATGGGTTATAACGTTAGGTGTAGGGAAAAGGAAAACACGGTTTTGTTGGATAAAGGATATTTTACTGGTGGTGAGTTAAAGATCTTGATTAATTACATGTACTATACAATGTTGCTAAGCCAAGACTAGACTCGATCTTAAGCTAAAAACAAAATAACAAAAACATAAAATAAACATAAAATGAAACGAGATGGTAGCCCGTATGTTTTTTCTATTTTTCTTTTTCTCATTTTTTTGTATTTTTCTAGATTTTTTCGATTTTTTTTTTTTTTTTTTTTTTTTTTTTTTTTTTTTTTTTTTTTTTCATACACTCTTGCCCTACCATCCAAAATAATACATCATAGGGGCATTGCATTCACCTTACACTTGAACTTTTACATAACTTTACAAATAACTATTCTAATGACTCGAATTAAGATAATTGAAAAACTTGGAGTACTTTTAAAATTATTTAGCACATATGGGGGTAATAAATGATGTTCTTCCCCATTACTCCATTACACTAGTACTTTACCCATGAGTCCCAATCGTCCTAAAACAATATGTACAAGGATATGACTCGACTTAGCAACCATTTAATCAACTAGATAATTAACTTGGGTTTAAACAAATGTTGTCACAATAATGCACTAAAAATGAGTGCATACAAGGTAGGCTAAGGCGATTTGGGTGTACATTTTAGTGGGGTGTAAACAAATTCTTCCTTTAAGTAAAATGCTTAAAGGTCGAAACGAAAAGATAGGCTCTGAGGGGTGTACTAGGGGTATCGTGTACTAAAAAATGAGTACAACGCAAAGGGTGTGGGAGAATTACTTGACCAATGTAGCCAACGTAATTATAACAAAATCACAGGTGTAAAATAATGGGTTAATCCTAATGCCTCTTATCATGTAGTAAATCTAACTACACGAATGTAGTCTCACTTGTGGCCTCGGAATGGTCCTAACGCAAGTTCTAGAATCTAAGTGCTACCGGTACACACATCATAGCATAAATGCTTTTCCTACCAATTCTAGGGGCGAACCTCACATATTTGGGGGTGGAGAATTTTTTAGTGGTACGGTTTTTGTGCTAGTCATATAACTCCTATCCGTGAGACGCTCATTAAGATCAAAGTTTCACTCCTAAATGTTGTAAAAAATTTTAAATTTGGCACTAAAATTGCCCAAACAAGTATTTATCTCAGTTTTATTACACATCTACCATCAAACAAACAAAAATCAAGTGCAATTGTATTCTCTAAGGTATCATCATTTACCCTCCCCTTACACTTAAGCTGAACATTGTCCCCAATGTTCATTCAAAGGATGTAAAAGTAAATAAGGTAAAAGAATGAAAACAAATACTCCCCTGATTCGTTCGATGTGGATAATCCGGTAACATGGTTAAATCCTCCTCCAAGAAAATGAACGTTGAAAGCTTCCCTTCCGAAATATAAATCATCTTCTTATCCAATATAACCTGTTAAACCTGAGAAAACAAACACAAAAAACCCAAAGCATCAACCTGAACAAAGAAAACTCACAACTAGATGTAATTCCAGACTTAGAAATAAAAACAAAACGATTAAGGATATAATGCTTGTAGAATGAATATTTGCAGATTTCCTAGAGTTTATAAAACTAAAGATTTAACAAAAACTTTATGACTCCGGTAGAAAAACAAAACTTGCAAAATTTCCAGAATTTTACACTTGACGCCGTCAGGTGTTAACCTTGACGCCGTCAGAAGTGACCTGCAGAAATTTTATGGTTAGTTTCCGGAAAATTTCTGGAAAAACTTATGCCTCACTTCCTGGAAATCCTGCAAAATATTCATTATGACTCGATACAAGCATTTGACTCTAACAATTACTAGTATGCATGCTCATTTAATATTGTTGTGATTCATGTTCAATCTTGTTCTTGTAAACAAATTTGGATTCCCTTACACTTATCTTTTGCAAAATACCTTTATATGTAGTTAAGACGAAGTTAAAAACAAAATAAAGCATTTTCACAATTTACTTTGAAACATGAGCACAAACAATAACAATTAAACTTGCATACGGAAACAAATAAAATCAAACAAACAAACAAACAAATAAAGCTTGGGTTGCCTCCCAAGAAGCGCTTGTTTTTGTTCGAGTCACGAGCCTGACTCTACCCTTATTTAACGGAAATAGGGGAGGTTTTCCCTACACTTAGGATTAAGTGCGGGTGGAAGTAGCGATACACACCCTTAGGGTGGAAATATGCCACGTGAGGTGAAGGGGGTGAGTGAATGGCTTCCTTCATCCTAAAACTACCCGGATAATATTGGTTTATGGGTGGGTCGGTTCCTCTTTTGTCTCCTAGATGTAAATCTAAGGATGAAAAGTTGTGTAAAGGTTGAGGTTCCGGCTCATCAACACTAGGAAATTCCCTAGAACTAAGAGTAAGGTCATCACTAAAAGTGTTCAAACCTATATCCTCTAGTTGTGCTTGGTCCAAGGGTTCTACCTCCATCGGGATTCCTAAAGTCTCTTCTACTTCTTCCGGGTAAGTCACGGGCGGTGTGGGTGCCTCAAGTGATGGTAGGACTTGTGGGGTACTCTGTGGGCTTGGATTATCCACCTCATCCTCCATTTTATCTAGATTACCTATGTGTTTGTTTTGTACTATGATGTTACATGACATCCACTTAGGTATCCCAAAATAGTCATCCCCAGACAAACTTGTTTCATGATCCTTGGAATTTGTGGTCAATTGACTTGTACTAACGTTTGTTGGGTTGTCTACTCTATAATAATACAGGGCACAATCTTCAATGGCATCCCATGCTTCTTCAACATTTAATCCCCTATGGTCCCAATTGACAAAATCATTAATGCATATTTGGTCACATAGGTCGACACGATCGTAAAAGATTTTAGCTAGGGACCATAAATCGAAGTTATGATGAGGGACTATTCGGAGTAAATTTTTAAAACGAGTCCATGCATCATATATGGGTTCACCTCGATATTGTTTAAACATCCAGATGTCATAAGGAGTGGGTGAATTTCGTGGTGGGTAGTATGGTGGATTCGCGTACTCCATAATGGTGAACGGAAGAGTCAATGGAATGGTTTTTACGAACAAAGACACAAAGAAAAGATAGACTACGAGAAAGCTACAAAATAAAAAGAAAAAAATCTCACTTGATAGGAATCTTGTGAGTAGACCTAATAAAAATAAAATTTCAACCTAAGCAATAACTACTCCCCGGCAGCGGCGCCAAAAACTTGATGCGTGGTTTTGCAACCTTACAACAGGTTTTACCTCTCGAGGGATCTCAAGAGGCTTACAACCCCACCAGGCAGTGTACCTGACCGATGTAGTATAGTTTAGTGGTAAGTAGGGGGGATTGATCGTTCTCCACAGGGAATAGTGTTCGTTAGGTATGAAAAACTACTCTAATAGGTCTAAGGGTGAGAGAAGATTCTTTTTATATTTTTTATATTTTTATAATTTTATGAAAGCAAGTAAAATCTCGGGTTTGAAAGAGTGGGCGGAATTAGTTGCTAGTCAACTAACCCAAGTTACTACGAATGCAAATAAAATAAAATAACAGAAAATGAAAATGTGGTAAAACTTATGTGGAGAGAAATGTGTTTACTTAGATTTCCTTACTCCCTAACTATCTTTTATCGATTGATTAGTGTGTATTAGTTGCGTGGATGACGGGTGTATTCCTTAATACCAATCGTGGGGTGGCGTACGTACTTCCCCAACTCTATGAACTCCTACTTCACTCCTATGTCGAGCCGGCTAGGAAGCTCCTAACATGGGATCACTAGAATTCGCTCATGCATTAAATACAACCATAAAAACCTTAGTACGCATTGGTTCATGTTTCTTAAGACGTTCAAGCAAGTTACCGTATAGGAAGTTAGCCAGTTTTCTTAAGCCTAACATAGATGAACAATCATCCAATACAACTAATAACACACTAATAACCAATAATCAATAGCTAGGTTTCATTAGATCTAAGCAAACACAAAGAAAACCTAGCCTAGCATGTTAAACAAAAGACAAGAACAAGATAGAATCAAACAACACATAGACATATTGAATGATTAATTGATAACTTATCTTCAATGTAACATGGAAGATCTCAAGGCAAAAAGCCTTGAAAAAGCTGCTAAAATCGTCTTAGGGTTTTTCACACACAAAGTTCCACACTAATGACAAAAAAATTGCAAAACTATATATAGAGATTAAGGGCTGACGGCGTCACGTTGTAGATTCTGACGCCGTCACCTCGCCGCTTTTAGGGTTCCCGGATGGCCTTCCTGACGCCGTCCCTCTTTAGACCTCCAAAATCCGTTCTGGCTTATCAAGGCTTGACGCCGTCAGAATTTGGCTTGACGCCGTCCCTCTTTAAATTAAGCCGTGACGACCTTGATCACTTCAAAGGGTGACGCCGTCAGATTTTTCATGCAAAATTCTCTGGCTTATCATGAGTAATTTTCATATCCACCTTTTTCTTGCCAAGCCATGACGCCGTCCAGGGCAATCCCTGACGCCGTCAAAGGTACTTTTCAGCCGATTTTGAGACTTTGTCGTTTTCTTCACTTTTATGCTCCAAAAACGTCCAAAATGCTTCCTTTTCCAGATTTCTTCTCCAAAGTACCTAAAATGACAAAAGGAACGATTTAGGGCAATATTTGATTAAATAAATACGATTTAGGGCTTAAATGACCCGTTAAAAGCGGTACACTTTTCGCTTCATCAATGGCGTAACTGATGTAGGAGTTACGCCGTAACCTTGGTTAGTGTTGACTTTTGGTCTTCTAGTGTAAATCCTAGTTACGACGTAAGTAGAGTAAGGATTTAGGCCGTAACTCCTGTCTGGTCATCATACTCTTGTGTATTTGCGTTAATAACCTTCTAAGAAGGGGGTTAACTAACCGAGAGTAACCTCTGTGAAGTAGTCCAGTGTTATTTTTGAAGAAGGAGGAAGGCGGCATGAAGTGTATGTGAAAGTTTTCCCTAAATGATTTCCGAGACTGTCCTTTCACTCGTTATAGCCTTATGAGTTTGAATGATGCCAATGGTATTGGCTAAAATGATCATGTCTCCGTGTGTTTTGGACAAATTGTCATAGTATGACATTGTGATATGTTCAGAAAATGAAAGAAGAACATAGAGATTAATGATGAGACGACCACTTGATCTGGAAGAGAAATTCGATTGACATTCAGAAATTATTGTAGACGACACTATCCTGTATATTGTGAAGACAGAGTTTTTCCACAGGAGGAACCGAGATCGAAGACAGTTATCGAAGTGAGAGACTTGGTGGAAGAGTAGTAGAAGACGGTGGCGACCAGCATTACCATGGATGAAGCACCTAGGAAGAAGAGAGGAGCTGGGTTAACACTCAACCATATATTATGCAAACCGTGAAGATTACAGTTCGGGCATCAAGACAACCAGACCGTAAGAAGACGAACCATTCAACACATAATCTGGAGTTGACAACGGCGGTTTTACCTCAAAACCTGGAGCGGTGTTAGAAGACCTGTCGAAGAACGCAATCTTGTTTCTCTATTCATTTTAGTTGTACTAAGATGAATTGATAGCTGAAGTAGGCTTGCGGATGGAGGGATGCACAGTGATCATGTCAGAGACTACCGTTACGACGCCACAATAGCAAGAAGAGTTGCCAAAGGCTTGAGGAACCAGACTTAAGTTTGTAATTCCATTTCACCATGTGAGAAGATAGACAAGCGTCAAACTACTCCAACTTGGAAGGAACTTTAGAATTTTGCAGGTGAATAGACGAGTGTTGAATCGGACATTGTGTTCAGCCGAGATGACTCTGTGGAGAATGAAGCTATCGACGACGTATTCGTTTTCCTCTCAACCTACTTAAATTCCGTTACCTGATAATGAGGTCCTTCGAATGATTTGGTTCTCTGTTAGTAATTCTGTTCTATGTTCATTCTGCGTTTGTTGGATAACGAGTCGTAGTAGAATTTTGACGAGCTATGGAAGGAATTTGGATATTCATGAATAGACGGATGTTGAAGTAACCACTTATTTGGCTGAATTGATTTCGGTAAGTTATGAAGTCTTGACGCTATCAGTGGCGTACCTGAATTCTGATGGACATTTTCGGATTTCCGTTACTCTTCGAGTAATTTCGTATTCTTAGTTAGGACGTTTGATTTTGGTGACCTCTGAGACTGTAGGTGGACTAGGTGGATTTAGATAAGTTGTGTTTGCTCACGACTTGAGATAAAGTATGACCATCATGGGGGCATATTTATATGATGCTAGTATTATGACGCCTGATCAACGTGATAATACTTACATCATATAACGTGCACTCGTTGTGGGCATAGGATATTTCGAGAAGTGCCTTATAACCTTAGAATTTCTAATATCTGAATGAGATTATCCGCGTTTAGTGAGACTTTGGATTCATACTACCTATCCGTTCGATCTGCTATTATTGATATTCGACTTGACACGTTTGGATGCTCGACGAGCATTTGCTGATCTCTGCACTTCCGATAATGATCTTAGATTCTATTATAAGGCCTTCTGCCATTTGATGATATCTAACGATATGCTTTCTGTCCGTATGGATTCGATCTGTTCTGCTATATATGTACTTTTGGCATTCGTTGAAGTTGTTCGTTGTGATCTGCTATGAGTAAGACATGAGATTTTGGACCTTGAGGAAACAAGATCTGTTTGTGTATGAAAATACTTTTGGAAGGCTATATTGAAGCCGAGACTTTTCGAAAAACTGAAGAGTTACACATTTGCATCACCTCATGGTTGCTACAATTCAGTGTATCCTCATCTAATCCGCCAAATCAATTAGATGTAAACCCTACGTATTGTTCATACCTCTTCCTATAGAATTCGATTGTCATCTGTATATTGGTACGTTATCATTTGAATTCAAACTCAGCATAGTGTGTCTCTGTTTTGTCTTCGACCTTTTCATTTCTGGTTCTTTGCAAATTTCGAGGACGAAATTTTTCTGTTAGAGGGGAAGAGTTGTAAAACCCGAAAATCTGAAACGTATTAAAAGACTAAAATGCCCTCATAATTTAAAAGTTTAATTAAAACTCATATAACTTATAAATAAATCACAAAACATATGAAAACGAAACAAATACGACAGGAAATGATTATGAGGCACCATAAGATAATTATACGAGCTACCAATAATATTTATAACACTTACCTATGTTACTTGAACCGAAAATCATAAGTACTTACGAAATTGTATGTTAAGAGTTATAATAAAAGGTTTTATGCAACAAAAAGTTAGTAAATGGTTCAAAAATCATGGGTTTTGTTTTGTTGAGGCCTTGGGCCGATCCAAGCCCTCTCCCCCTTCCAAACCCACGACCAAACACCCTCCATAAACAGCCCATACATCTTTTATTCCCTTCCACAAAAACCGACATTCACTTTGGCTCCAAAAACCCTAAAAAAACCAAAGTTTTCTGCCGCCCCATTCTGCTGCTGGAAATCGACACCAAGAAGCCTCAAAAAAGCCTTCATCTTGTTCTTATTATAAGGTATATACGTAACACTATCATCTATTATCATTGTGTGTTAAGAATTAAAGAGGTTATATGTTAAAAACCCTAAGTTATATATGAATCTGTGACAATCTGCTACTGACCTGGAAATTGGTTCGAATTTAACCGGCTATAACTCAATGATGTGAACGGGTATTGGGATGGTTTTTGAGTCTAAAACTAATTTCAATGAAGTGGCTACCTGGAGAAATTTATTTTGTAATTTTTAGAGGCATGTAAGGCTACTTTTTGATTTTTAGAAAATCATGTGTCTGGTCGTATTGGTAAAGTCTGGAAAAACAGTCCGGGTTTTTCATTTATCATTTTCAAACCATAATGAATTAGGATGTGTCCTTTTAGCTGAGTAATATATCACATGTTGGCTAATTACTGGAATTTTTGTAGAATTTTATAAATTTTATAGACTGGGAAAGAAGATGAAAAATGGTCGGGTGTTTTTAATTAATCCGGTTCTGGGACAGATTGGGAAAAAGGATTTTTAGTTCGTATCTATACAACTTAATAAAATCTGGAAAAAATTCATAAAATACTCAAGACCCTGGGGAACGTCTGTGAATTTTTATAGATTTTATTTCGAAGATTTAATATGGTTTGCAAATTATTTAAAACGAGTCCAGTAATACCTGAAAACTGTCAAGACATGTAAAAAGGATGTAAATTGTTATTTTTCCTAAGCTAAGGGTTATATTGGTGAATCGTGAAACTTGAGGGTATAATTCGTATATTAAGTTAATTTGAAGGTACACTCTGTAATCTTGGAAAATAAAATGCGTGTTGTGTTAATAAATTAATGAGAGGAGTTAAAATGTAAGCTATGTAAATCTAGGGTTTCATTTTGTAACTTTGATAAGTAAAGGGATAGAAAGTGTAAATTATGAAACCTAAAGGACTAAAAGAGTAACTTGATGAATCTAAAAGCTAAAATGGAAAGTTACTTAAAGTGGAAGGGTTTGTAATTCTTGTCTACCCCCTCTAGGTATGAAGGAAGAGAAGTCCTGTTGGGAATTAAATATTCTGAAGGTACTGCTAGTACATCAAAGTACTGCTAGTACATCAAGATACTGCTAGTTCATGATCAAAGTACTGCTGCTACATCAAAGTACTGCTGCTTCATCAAAGTACTGCTGATCAGTGACTCATTGGATAAGATCGAAAAGATATTTATTGTATTTTGGTCAAACATATACGGTAGATAATATCTTACTCCATGTGCTTAGTTAACAAGTTGTATACATAGATACATGTTGTATCTTATGTACTGACACCAACATGCATAAGTTAACAAAGTAAGTCGGTCAAGACTTTTAGCAAATTTGTAAAGATCTCTTGCAATTATAAAAGAGATCTTAGACTTGGATATTAAGTAGTACAAAAAGTAGACACAATAGAACACACATGCACATGCATAACTGTTAGAACAAGAACAAAAACAATATCACAAGTCTAAAACATAAGATTCAAGGTTTTGTAACCCTAGTGAAAAACTCAAGATCACTCGTATTATTTGGAATAATATTGAATCGTTTAGTGAAATACTTTCTTTGTTCATTGTTAAGTAACAAACATAATTCTTCCATTTCCATAACATACATAACCTTCTAAGTGTGGTTAAGTAAATTCCGCGTGCTTAATCATATTAAGTCAATATATCTCATACACAAAGACACAAGGTTTAACCACCTTAACCGTGTATACAAACCAGATCCTCACAGTTGGTATCAGAGCTTAGGGTTGATATATTTGAATTAGAAGAAACAGAAATGGATCCACATGATGTTCAAACAAATGTTGCTGCAAAGTTGCCCATAATCAAACCCAATGAGTTTGAGTTATGGAGGATGAGAATTGAGCAATATTTCATGGTCCAAGATTATACTCTTTGGGATATAATTATATATGGTGATTCCTTTTCACCAAGCTACTCAGAGGTTGTCCTAGAAGGTAAAACAAGTAGAAAAAGAAATACTGGACCAGTGTCAAATGAAGAGAAGATACTGAAGAGAAATGATCAGAAAGCAAGAAATTTGCTGCTTATGACCATTCCTAGTGAGCAGATGCTATCATTCAACAAGTATCTTGATGCAAAAACTCTTTTTGAAGAGATTTGTGCATATTTTGGTGGTAATGAAACTACCAAAAAGACACAGAAGACACTACTAAAGCAACAATTTGAAAACTTTACTGCTTTTAGTAATGAGTCTCTTGATAAGCTATTCTCAAGATTACACAAGCTTGTCAGTCAGTTAGCTGTGTTAGGTGTTGAGACAGAGAAGGAAGATCTCAACATGAAGTTTTTGAGAAGTCTACCTGATGAGTTCCATACTCATGTTATTGTCTGGATGAACAAACCAGACATTGAAACCATGAAGCTCAATGATTTGTACAACAACTTCAAAATTGTTGAACAAAGTCTGAAGAAATCTGGTCATTATGGTACTAGTTCTGGAAACGTGGCACTTTTGTCAGTTCCTAGTATTAGTAAGAATGAAGAGGTAGATGAAGGTGAAAGTGCTCCTTCCACAAGTTCTCACAAGGATGTTGCTGGTCTTGGAGATTCAACATTCTATGCTTTTATTACCAGTCAATCTAATGGCTCTCCTCTCAACCATGAAGACCTTGAGCAGGTAGATGGTGATGATTTGGAAGCTATGGATATTAAATGGCAGGTTGCTTTGCTTAGCATGAGGGCTAAGAAGTATTGGCAAAGAACTGGGAAACAGATTACCATAAATGGTAATGATACTGCTGGGTTTGATAAGAAGAAAGTGGAGTGTTTCAACTGTCATAGGTTAGGACACTTTGCTAAGGAGTGTAGAAGCCCAAGAAAGCAGGAGAATAGAAACACATGGTATAAGCAAGATAGGAAAAAGGAAGTTACTGTTGAAGAGCCAAAGGCTATGTTGGCTATTGATGGTATTGGTTATGATTGGAGCTCTATGGCTATTGAAGAGGATGCACCACCAAATGCTGCTCTTTTGGCCAATGAATTTGCTCTAATGGCTCATTCTGATTCAGAGGTAAACAATATTACATCTTGTACTGAATCATGTCCTAATCTTAAAGCTTATGAAGACCTTAATAAGAGATTTGAAGCTCATAAACAAGAGCTGCTTGATTCTTTGTTTAATTTGGCTAATCACAAAAGAGGTCTAGGTGTTTTAGAAAAACAAGTTTTACATTTTAAAAACAATGAAATTCATTTTGCTGATGACATCAATATACTAAAAAATGACATTAAGATCAGAGATGAGTGTATTGTTGAGTTGAATGAATCATTAGCTAAACATAAGAATGAAAGAGAAAATGTAAAGGTTTCTGTGGATGTTTTAGCACATTCCTCAGAAGGATTCAATAAGCTTTGGGAAGCCCAAGTTATTGATAAGGTCAATTCTGGTGTTGGATTTAAGTCTGTACCCCCACCATACAGAGGTGTTCATTCACCTCCAGGTATTGATTTAGCACACACAGGGTTACCTGAGTTTCAAGAACCAATCATGGAATATGGTTCTAAGGTCACTAAATCTCCAAAGATAGAGAAGGTAAGTAAAAGTTTAGATAAAACTTTATCTTATCAGGACAAGGTGTCCTTTATTAAGAAAGGAGATGCTATAGTTGTTGAAGATTGTACAACTGATAGTGATAGTGATGAAGAAGAACAGGTTATGTCTAAACCTGTATTGGTTAAGAAAGTAGGAACAAGTCTTCCTAAGATAGTCAATCACAACACTAACAGGCCTAAGTCAAGTGTTAAAAGTACTGTTAGGAAACCAGTTAGATATTGTGAACAATATAGAACTACAAACAAGCCCAGAGGTAACCAAAGGAATTGGAACAACCTCAAGTCTAACCAATTAGGTGATGACTTTGCATTTTATAATAAAGCTTGTTATACATGTGGTAGTTTTGACCATCTTGCAGCTTTCTGCAACCAAAGGGTAACTGGGTATGAATACAATAGGGTGAATTACAAAAGGCAAACTCCTCAAACTCTTTTTCACTCTAATACTCATAGATCTGAACCCAGAACAGTCTCAAACAAGTCTGGACTCAAAGGTCCTGATAGACAAAAAGGTCCTGTTAACAAAGTACTGCCGCCGTTCAAATTCAAAGTACTGGTAAATCTAAAAGTACTGTTAGACCTTTGATGACTGTTAACCCAAAATCAACAGCTAAGGATGCAAAAACACCTTTCAAACATGCATCTAAAACTGTTCTAAGGCCCATTCAAACAAAAGCAGTGGTTCACAAACAAATTTGGAAACCAAAGGGTGTAACTTCAAGGTTAGCAGACTCTGCTGAACATGTTACTCACTCTGCTGCTAAGGGTAATAGGGCAAATGCTGTTAAGACCTCAGCATGTTGGATTCAAAAATCCAATATTGCATCAACAGTCCTTAAAAGATTAAACTATATTGATGCAAGAGGCAGATTCAAGTCAGTAATGGCTTGGATCCCCAAGGAAAACTAACTTTCTTATTTGTGTGCAGGGACATTCTATTGATCATCAAGATCAAGGATACTCAGATAGTGGATGTTCCAATCACATGACAGGCAACATGTCTTATCTTTCAGATTTTCAAGAATTCAATGGAGGATATGTTACCTTTGGAGGTGGTTTTCGTGGCAAAATTTCTGGTAAAGGTACTATTAAAACCGGAAATTTAGATTTTGAAAATGTGTACTATGTACAAGAGTTAAAGTATAATCTTTTTAGTGTTTCACAAATGTGTGACAAAAAGAATAATGTCCTTTTTACTGACACTGAATGTCTTGTTCTATCTAAGGATTTTAAGATGCCTGATGAAAATCAAGTACTTCTTAGAATTCCTAGAAAGGCCAACATGTATAGTGTTGATATGAAGAACATCATTTCTAAAGAAGATTTAACTTGTCTTGTATCAAAGGCCACATTGGATGAATCAATGTTATGGCATAGAAGGCTTGGTCATATTAACTTCAAAACCATAAATAAAATTGTTAAGAATGGTTTGGTAAGAGGTTTACCTCACAAAAGATTTGAAAATGATCAAACATGCATTGCTTGTCTAAAAGGCAAACAACACAAAGCCACTTGTAAGCCCAAAATTTTTAACTCTATCAATCAGTCATTGTTTATGCTGCATATGGACTTATTTGGACCAGTTTCAGTAAGGAGTATACAACATAAAAAATATTGTCTTGTTATAACTGATGACTATAGCAGATTTACATGGGTTTTCTTTTTAGCCACTAAGGATGAGACATCAAGCATTCTTAAGGAATTCATTACACTGATAGAAAACCAAGTAAGCAAGAAAGTCAAAGTCATTAGGAGTGATAATGGGACAGAGTTTAGAAATAGAGTTATGGATGATTTCTGCAAAGAAAAAGGTATTAGGAGAGAATATAGTGTTGCTAGAACACCACAACAGAATGGAGTGGTTGAAAGAAAGAATAGAACACTAATTGAAGCTGCTAGAACAATGTTAGCTGATTCTAAGCTACCAATAATCTTTTGGGCAGAGGCAATTAACACTGCTTGCTATGTTCAAAATAGAGTTTTAGTTGTGCAGCCTCACAATAAGACATCATATGAACTCTTTAATGGTAGAACTCCTGCAATAGGATTTCTTAGACCTTTTGGATGTCATGTGACAATTCTCAATACCTTAGACCATTTAGGAAAATTTGATGGTAAAGCAGATGAAGGTTTCTTAGTTGGATATTCTCTTGTTAGCAAAGCTTTTAGAGTTTACAACTTAAGAACTGAGAAAGTTCAAGAAGAACTACATGTGGAGTTTCAGGAAAACAAATCCAGTGTAGTAGGTCAAGGACCCAAATGGATATTTGATCTTGATTATCTAACAAACTCTATGAATTATTTACCTGTTGTTGCAGAAACTAATACTTTTTCAGGTTCACAAGCAACAAATGAGGTGGAGTTAGATAAAGATCAATCTGATGTCATTATGCCATTGTGGTCAAGTACCAGTGTGGATTTAGCTTCAAACAATGATGAATCTTCTTCTGATAAAGCAAAAGAGGATGTTGAGGCTCAAAGAAAAGATGTTGGAACAGAGGAACAACTCAATATGTTGAATATTGAAAGTACTGCTGAGACAGAGCAAGGTACTGTGAGTACTTCTCAAGGTACTGGTGGTTCATTTGAAGGAACTGTTAGTTCAGTTGAAGGTACTGCTGGTCCTTCACACTCAAAAGATGCAGAATTTCAAGAAGATGAAGTGGATTTGACTAATCTTTCATCATCTTATCATGTTCCCACTACCCCACACACAAGAATTCACAAAGTTCATTCCCTAGATAATGTGATTGGAGATGTACAATCTGGTGTGAAGACAAGAAGACAACTAGTCTCTTCAGACCAACAAGGGATTCTTGATGCCCTTTATGCTTCAAAACAACATGAACTTTCAAACTCATGTTTATTTGTATGTTTTCTCTCTCAAAAGGAACCAAAGAATATTCTTACAGCCCTAGATGATTCAAGCTGGGTAGAGGCTATGCAAGAAGAGCTTCTTCAGTTCAAGATTCAAAAGGTTTGGGTGCTAGCTGATTTACCTACAGGTGAAAAGCTAATTGGCACTAGATGGGTTTTTAAGAACAAAAGGGATGACAGAGGAATTGTGATCAAGAATAAGGCTAGACTAGTAGCACAAGGGTACACACAAGAAGAAGGGATAGATTATGATGAAGTTTATGCTCCAGTAGCAAGGATTGAGGCAATTAGGCTGTTTCTAGCTTATGCTTCATTTTTAGGCTTCACAGTCTACCAAATGGATGTCAAAAGCGCATTTTTATATGGTGAAATTGAAAGAGAGGTATATGTTTCACAACCTCCTGGTTTCATTGATCCATTACATCCAAACAAAGTGTACAGAGTAGTGAAAGCTCTCTATGGCCTTCATCAGGCACCAAGAGCTTGGTATGCAACACTTGCTTCCTATTTATTAGAAAATGGATTTCAAAGAGGGAAGATTGATCAGACACTTTTCATCAAACAGCACAAGAAGGATCTTCTGTTAGTGCAGGTGTATGTGGATGACATTATCTTTGGATCTACAAGGAAGGAAATGTGTTTAGAATTTGAGAAGCTTATGAAAGATAAGTTTCAGATGAGTTCTATGGGAGAACTTACATTCTTTTTGGGTTTGCAAGTTAAGCAATCATCTGAAGGCATATTTATTAGTCAAGACAAATATGTTGCAGAGATACTTAGAAAATTTCAATTTGCTGATTCAAAAATAGCAAGCACACCAATGGACTCAGAGAAGCACCTTCTGAAAGATGAAGATGGAGAAAATGTAGATGTACACAATTACAGATCTATGATAGGCTCTTTGATGTATCTTACATCATCTAGACCTGATATCATGTTTCCTGTTTGTGTCTGTGCAAGATTTCAAGTTACTCCAAAGGTTTCTCATTTAACTGCAGTCAAGAGAATTTTTAGATATCTTAAAGGTCAACCAAAGTTGGGTATATGGTATTCTAGAGAATCTCCTTTTGATTTGGTAGCATATTCGGATAGTGATTATGCTGGTGCTAGCTTAGACAGAAAGTCAACAACTGGAGGATGTCAATTCCTTGGGTGTAGACTTGTCTCATGGCAGTGTAAGAAGCAAACAAGTGTGGCAAATTCAACAACTGAAGCTGAATATATAGCTGCTGCAAGTTGCTCTAGTCAAGTTCTATGGCTTCAAAACCAACTCCTTGATTATGGGTACAATTTCTTAAACACTGTTATTTATATTGATAATAGTAGTACAATTTGTATTATTAAAAATCCTGTACAACACTCTAAAACAAAACACATTGAAATTAGACATCACTTTATAAGAGATTGCAATGAGAAAAGATTAATTCAAGTTCTTAAAATTGCTTCAGAGCATAATTTTGCAGATCTGTTAACAAAAGCTTTTGATGTTTCAAGGTTTCAGTACTTAATAGCAAGTATTGGAATGCTTAATCTTTAAATTTTCAATATGATGTGTTTTTGTACATAAATTTTTGAAAGTACTGCTGGATTTATAAGGTACTGCTATATCAAAATTTGAATTGTGTTATTCATATAGTTGGTTTTATGATTAATCTAATGCAAGACAAGTACTTTGTACATTGTTCTTTTGGTTTTAGACTAACTATTTCAGGTATGAATATGTAAACACAAAGGATATTTCAAGTGAAATGGGAACAGCAGAATGCCTATCAAATTGCTGACCATAGTAGATTTATGATGGACTGAGTTTAGGAATTAAACCTCCTTAAAACTTCTTTCTTGAAATCTAGTTATGAATATTCACATTGAATTGATGACTTAGTTGATCAGATAGTAACTGATACAACTCACTTTCTATCATTTTATACTTTCAAGTATAATGAGTTAGTCTAAGGACATCTGATAGAAATAACAGCTAGTGAAAGTGAATCTAACACTTGTGTTGGAGGTAACAATTGCTATGAGCTGGAAACCCTGTCAAGAAAATCTTTTGAATAGATTTATCTTTTCACAGGCAGTTAGTGATAACTGAAATACATTGGTTCTCACACAACCAGAGGTTATTTTTAAACCGAAATTTTGATTAGGTGTCTGTTACACACTTGATTCTTTCAAAATGGTTGAAGTAGTATGATTTTTCAATTCTAAAATCATAAACATACTACTAAGTTAAATGATTTCTTAAAAGGATTTTCAAGGATTCAGAAAAACCATTCATTTATGGATTATGAATCAAAATGTCCACTGATTCACCTCTCATAGGAGTTAACACACCTAGAAGTGATGAGGACAGCAACTTAAACTCTTAAGGAATTGATGGCTTCATGTACAATATTGTCTGAAAACAAGTTCAAACTGATAGATCAGGTGATATGAAGAGAAGTTCTTTAGTACATAGTGAGATCTTCCAAACAAGGGGAGGAAACAAAAGTTATTTACTTCAGGGGAGGTTATAATCTCAGGGGAGGAAATAATTGCCCAGAAAAGGAAGAATAAACCAATATATGGAAGGAGAAGACAAGAGCATACAAGATGATGTAGAGGTTGAAAATGATTAGAACAGATCAAATATCTAGAAGGGATGAAGCATTCCTAAAGGAGAAAGTTCTATCTAGATCAAACGAAGAAAAGTTTCAATTTCACTTCAAAGACATGCTGGTTAGATGATTTCACTTGTTGAAACAAGCATCCAAGATACACAGCATCATTGCCTCTTACAATTCCTCCATCCAAGGAAATTGCACCATCTTTTGGTACAATGTTTTTGATATTGCTGAAGTCAAAGAAGAACAAAGCAGATGAGTTCAGAATAGAAGAATAGTTCAGATTCAAGAAGTGTTTGAAAGATCTTCACAAGTCCTCATTTAATTCAGAAAAACATGTTTGAATTAATTCACATGTTTAGGGGAGGATTGTTGGGAATTAAATATTCTGAAGGTACTGCTAGTACATCAAAGTACTGCTAGTACATCAAGATACTGCTAGTTCATGATCAAAGTACTGCTGCTACATCAAAGTACTGCTGCTTCATCAAAGTACTGCTGATCAGTGACTCATTGGATAAGATCGAAAAGATATTTATTGTATTTTGGTCAAACATATACGGTAGATAATATCTTACTCCATGTGCTTAGTTAACAAGTTGTATACATAGATACATGTTGTATCTTATGTACTGACACCAACATGCATAAGTTAACAAAGTAAGTCGGTCAAGACTTTTAGCAAATTTGTAAAGATCTCTTGCAATTATAAAAGAGATCTTAGACTTGGATATTAAGTAGTACAAAAAGTAGACACAATAGAACACACATGCACATGCATAACTGTTAGAACAAGAACAAAAACAATATCACAAGTCTAAAACATAAGATTCAAGGTTTTGTAACCCTAGTGAAAAACTCAAGATCACTCGTATTATTTGGAATAATATTGAATCGTTTAGTGAAATACTTTCTTTGTTCATTGTTAAGTAACAAACATAATTCTTCCATTTCCATAACATACATAACCTTCTAAGTGTGGTTAAGTAAATTCCGCGTGCTTAATCATATTAAGTCAATATATCTCATACACAAAGACACAAGGTTTAACCACCTTAACCGTGTATACAAACCAGATCCTCACAGAAGAGAAGTCCTGCTTCACTTTGTGTCATCCATTTCTGATTTGTTTTGCTTCCGGAATAAGATACAGATATTCTGACCTTCTCTGTAAGGTTTCCTATGATTCTTTTCCGATCTGTTAAATATCTGATTGATACTCAGTTACGATCTTTTGCTATGACACCTTTGCTTCGACCTTGATCTCTGATTTTGGACCTATGATATGAAGACCTTTTTGATATGAGATGGAAATGTTTTAAGTAAAGTATTTTGAAAGGGTTTTTCAAGCATGATATATTGGATTTAAGAAAACAATTTTTGAAGTTCGTTTTATGATAAAACTATTTGAAAGACCATTTATGAAAACTATTTTGAAGCATTGTTTTAAATGAACCTTAAGAGAAAACCTTTTGAAAAGTACTTTTGATATTAAACCTTTTGAAAATTTGACCATCTGATACTTTGACCCTTTTGCTATGAACCTTTTGATATGAACTTTTCATATGACTTTGAGATTCACTTTTGACATGACCTTGAGATATGCTTTGATATGACGTTGAGATACATTTCTGATATATGACTTTGAGATGACCTTGAGATATGACTCTTAGTTTGATACCCGAGCCACCTTTTTGTTTCCTAGCCAGGAAGGTAACCTGGCCATGTCTGTGATGCACCACTGGCATGACTCCTGTGTGGGGGAGTGATTTCTCACGCCGTCCCCTTTTATATTATGATATGGCCATGATGACTTTGAGATTATGATTTTGAGATTGACTTTGAGTGGGGGCGTATGGATTGCAATCCTAGGCATGTATGTTTAGTGGATTTAACTATGACTTTGAGTATGACTTTGAGGTGACTGGTGCTTGTGTGCATTACACGCCTTTCACATTTCTGGGAGCTAGCTACTCCACCCCATTTGATACATGAGGCCACCCCTCATATTATCTGGTTGCCTGAGAGGTATCCCCTCTGATTGTGAGACTATGATGTTGAGATGTGACTTTGAGATTATGACTTTGAGTTTCTGGGCTCGTGGTGGATGACTATCCTAAACCTTTACTCTTGTACCTTATTTATATCTCATTCATTATGCTATATCTGATTATTTCCGTTTACTTTCGTTTCCGTTCATTATATATCTGTTCACTGGGCTTTGTAAGCTCAGCCGCACGTTTTCTTTTCGTGTGCGGCAGGTTTTAGATGGAAGATGGGTATGAGTGAAGAGACTTTTGGACTTAGAAGACTTGATAGTGTTGGGCCTAGAGATGATTAGAAGTTATTTTATTGTCAGAATTTGTATCCGCCTTTATAACCTTGTAATTTCAGTATTTTCCTTTGTAACCCTTGAGAATCTTTGTATTACCTTTGGATGTATGCTTTGTTATATCTGATATGAAACCATTTGCGTGACATCTTTACCCTTGTCGGGTTGGGGTGTTACAGGAATGGTCCTAACGCAAGTTCTAGAATCTAAGTGCTACCGGTACACACATCATAGCATAAATGCTTTTCCTACCAATTCTAGGGGTGAACCTCACATATTTGGGGGTGGAAAATTTTTTAGTGGTACGGTTTTTGTGCTAGTCATATAACTCCTATCCATGAGACGCTCATTAAGATCAAAGTTTCACTCCTATATGTTGTAAAAAATTTTAAATTTGTCACTAAAATTACCTTAACAAGTATTTCTCTCAGTTTTATTACACATCTACTATTAAACAAACAAAAATCAAGCGTAATAGCATTCTCTTAATCGTACTTTTACCCTCCCCTTACACTTAAGATGAACATTGTCCCCAATGTTCAAATAACAAGATGTAAAAGTAAAAAGTAAAAGAATGAAATCAAATACTCCCCTGATTCGCTCGGTGGATAATGAAATAATACGGTTAAATCTTCTTCCAAGGTAATGTTGAAGCTCCATGACTAATGCATCGCCAAAAGCTTGATCCAAAAACATTTCCTTGTCCAAAATAACCTGTTAAACCTGAGAAAACAAACACGAAAACCTGCATAACATCGGCGGGATAAAATCTATATATAAGGATATAATGCTTGTGGAATGATAATTTTGCAGATTCCTGGAGATTATAAGTTGGAGATTTAATAAAAACTTTTTAAAAACAAAACTTTCAAAAATTTCTGAAAATTAAATCTGACGCCGTCAGGTTATAAACCCTGACGCCGTCAGAAATGACCTGAAAAAAAATTCTCATTTTAAGTTTCCGGAAAATTTCTGGAAAAACCTTTACCTTACTTCCTGGAAATCCTGCAAAACATCATTATGACTCGATACAAACATTTGACTCAAACAAATACGAATATGTATGTTAATTTATTATTATTACGATTCATGTTAATTTGCGTTCTAATAAACCGATTTGGATTTCCCTTACACTTAACTTTTGCAAAATACCTTTATATGTAGTTAAGACGAAGTTAAAAACAAAATAAAGCATTTTCACAATTTTAGTTTTGAACATGAATCAATACTAATAAAATTAAACACACATACGGAAGCAAATAAAAACAAACAAACAAACAAATAAACACACAAAGCAAATAAAGCTTGGGTTGCCTCCCAAGAAGCGCTTTTCTTTATTAACGAGTCTTGTAGCTAGACTCAAAGTCCTTCTACCCTATATAAGTAAGCTCGTCATCGAGGACGTCTTTAGGGTTAAGCTTGGATTGAAGTTTCCTATTGGTCCGCTTAGTACGATATATCTTTTCAAACTTCTCTCCATCCGGGTCATACAGTGTCATCTTAATATGCCATGACCCATCTCCATCTTTGGGTGGTTTGTCCCAACTCCACTTATGATCATCTTCCTCACAAGTCCACTTATTCATTCCTAGGTTAATTGGCAAAACTCCTAGGAACTCAATCATCCTTCTAAAAACTAGAGGGTCTTCAAATGGATCCAATTCGGTGTCCCTAGCCAAGAGTTGTTCTACCGTATATGTTCGGTTCACAAAGTCCTCTTCTAGGTAAAATGGGCGTTGGGGTCCTATGAAGCCTCTATCTATCCAAGGTCCATATCTAGATGGTCTCCTATTCAACTCTAACCAATGGGGTGTCGGTTCATCACTAGTATCATAAGCATGTTTCTTCACATCATAGACTGACCAAGTATCTCCTTCTCCTACCGCTATCTTAGATTCCTTACAATCAATCATAGCACTAGCGGTCGCCAAAAATCCTCTACCTATTAACAAGGGGCATGTAGGGTCGCTAACCATATCAAGGACGTGAAAATCGGCTAAAATGGTTAGTTTTCCAATGTGCACTAACACGTCCTTAACTACTCCAACCGGGTAAGCAACACTCCCATCCGCTAAACCTATTATCACCTCGGTTTCTTCAAGTTTTCCTAGTTTTAGAGAGGTGTAGAGAGGTAACGGAAGTAGGTTAAGGCTTGATCCAAGATCGGCTAATGTGTCATAAGCCTCCGAATTACCGATCTTGCAAGGTAGAACAAATAAGCCCGGATCATCTAACTTCTTAGGTAGTTTGTTTTGAACGAAGGCGGTCCCTTTTTCGCCTAACTTGAGCTTCTTCTCATCCAACTCATCAACAACCGGACTTTCAAGGTGGAGCTCCTTGAATTCTTCGTCAAGGTTTTGAGTGGGAGGTGTTTCAACTATGACTTGGGTTTGTTTGAAACACGTGCTCATGGAATTGACCGAATAATATTGTGGACAAGAACTAGGGGACGAAACCGATGAAATAGCGTTGACGTTTAGTTTCGGGTTCTTGACCGTGTTGCTAGGGAGTGCTCCCATTTCTCGGTCATTGAGGGCTTTCAACAAGGTGTCAATCTTATTGGTCATCTCGCTTTGTTTTTGTTTGAAATCGGCTTCAAACTTGGCTAAACGAGCTTCTTGAGATGCCATAAATTGAGACATCAATCCTTCAAAGTTATCGGTACTACCATTGCCGGAAGGATTGTTGTTGAAAGTACGGTTCGAGTTGGAACCGCTTGATTAGAAACGATTAGGTGGGTTGGAAGAATTGGGTTGTTGTGCGTTTTGGTTTTGTTTCCACCTAAGCTTCGGGTGATTTTTCCATGAGGGGTTGTATGTATCACCGTAATGGTTTGGCTCGGGTTTGAAAGTGTACCACTTGTCTCCCGCTCCGTCGATACGCGAGGATGCGTAGTCCACAAAAGCTTGTTTGGGGAGTTCCATGCAATCACGGGTGTCGTGGGGACCACTACATAATTCACATGAAGAAGTGATTTTGTTCACTTGGCTTGAAAGTTTAGGAACCTCGTAGGATTTCATGAGAAACTTGACTTGGTCTTCAAGTTCTATGATCCTACGGTCGGAAGTGCTTGAATTGTTCAAAGGCAAAGATATTGCCTTGACCGTTTTATTCAAATCACGGGGATCACTCCAACTTTCGTTGTCATAAAGAGCAAGATCCTCTAGGAGAGCCCATGATTGTTCCGCACTTAGATCACGTAGCTTGCCACCGGCCGATCGGTCAATGGTTTGCCTTGTGTAGAGATTGATATGGTCATAGAAGATTTGGACTTGGAGCCAAAGTTCTATGCCATGGTGAGGGACTTTTTGGAGTAAGTCCTTGAATCGAGTCCATGCCTCGTAGAGAGTTTCGCCTTGACGTTGTTGGAACATCAAGATATCATTCCTTAACTTGGTAGTTCTTCCCGGTGGGAAAAACTGAGCAAGGAAACGAGTGGTGAGATCATCCCAAGAGGTGATGGATCCTGCGGGTTGACGTTCTAGCCACTGACTAGCTTGGTCCCGCAAAGAGAATTGAAAGAGACGCAATCGGGTCGTCTCTCGAGTGGCAACATCAAGGTCTATAGAATCAACGATTTTGAGAAAGTCCTTGAGATGTTGATTAGGATCTTCAGAACGAAGTCCATGGAATGCGCATCCGCTTTGCACCAACCGGATGGTGTCAGATCGCAAGGGTGTGATATTGGCTCCTTGAGTGAGCTCAATGGTGTTTCGATAGCCATGGTGGCTAGGACGGGAATACTCTCCTAAAGTACGGGCTCTAGGAGGTGGTGGTGGTTGTTGTGGTGGTGGGATGTTGGGATCAAGGATATTACCATCTTCCATGATGTCGAATGGTAATGGTTACGAACAAAGAAACGAAGAAAAAAAGATAGACTAAAGAAAATCTAGAAAAAGAAAATAAAAATCTCACTAGAAAGGAATCTAGTGAGTAGACCTATAAAATAAAAATTCAACCTAAACAATAACTATTCCCCGGCAACGGCGCCAAAAACTTGATGCGTGGTTTTGCAACCTTACAACAGGTTTTACCTCTTGAGGGATCTCAAGAGGCTTACAACCCCACCAGGCAGTGTACCTGACCGATGTAGTATAGTGTAGTGGTAAGTACGGGGGATTGATCGTTCTCCACAGGGAATAGTGTTCGTTAGGTATGAAAGACTACTCTAATAGGTCTAAGGGTTGAGGAAGATTCTTTTTTATGTTTTTTTTATATTTTTATGAAAGCAAGTAAAATCTCGGGTTTGAAAGAGTGGGCGGAATTAGTTGCTAGTCAACTAACCTAAATTACTACGAATGCAAATAAAATAAATAACTGAAAATAAAATGTTGGTGAAAACTTATGTGTAGAGAAATGTGTTTACTTAGATTTCCTTACTCCCTAACTATCTTTTACCGGTTGATTAGTGTGTATTAGTCGCGTGGATGACGGGTGTATTCCTTAATACCATTCGTGGGGTGGCGTACGTACTTCCCCAACTCTACAAGCTCCTACTTCACTCCTATGTCGAGCCGGCTAGGAAGCTCCTAACATGGGATCACTAGAATTCGCTTGTGCATTAAATACAACCATAAAAACCTTTAGTACGCATTTGGTTCATGTTTCTTAAGACGTTCAAGCAAGTTACCGAATAGGAAGTTAGCCAGTTTTCTTAAGCCTAACATAGATAAACAATCATCCAATACAACTAACAACACACTAATAACCAATAATCAATAGCTAGGTTTCATTAGATCTAAGCAAACACAAGATAAATCTAGCCTAACATGTTAATCAAAAGACAAGAATAAGATAGAATCAAACAACACATAGACATATTGAATGATTAATTGATAACTTATCTTCAATGTAACATGGAAGATCTCAAGGCAAAAAGCCTTGAAAAAGATGCTAAAATCGTCTTAGGGTTTTCTCCCAAAAATTCCACACACTAAGTTCCACCCTTTGATGACAAAAAATTAGAAAACTATATATAGACTTTTGGATCTGACGGCGTCACGTTATGGAGTGTGACGCCGTCACCTCGCCGCTTTTAGGGTTCCCGGATGACCTTCTTGACGCCGTCCCTCTTTAGCTCTCCAAAATCCGTTCTGGCTTATCAAGGCTTGACGCCGTCAGACCTTGAACGTGACGCCGTCCCTCTTTGAATTAAGCCGTGACGCCCTTGATCAGGTTAAAGCGTGACGCCGTCAGAATTCACATGCAATTTTCACTGGCTTATCATGAGTAAATTTCACATCCACCTTTTCTTGCCAAGCCATGACGCCGTCCAGAGTAAAATTTGACGCCGTCAAAGGTAACTTTTAGCCGATTTTTGAGACTTTGCCGTTTTCTCTCACTTTTATGCTCCAAAAATGTCCAAAATGCCTCCTTTTCCAGATTTCTCCTCAAAAGTACCTAAAATGACAAAAGGAACAATTTAGGGCAATATTTGATCAAATAAATACGATTTAGGGCTTAAATGACCCCTTAAAAGCGGTACACTTTTCGCTTCATCAGGTCCCCTTAAAAATTAAGGGGACCGCCTAAGGAATTAAGGGGGCCGCCCATCTGGTGATTTCCCAGGCGACCAAATTTGAAAAATTTCCAGAAAAAGGTTATTTTTAGGGTGTCTTTGCAGCAAGTTCCATTTGGATCATGTACATCAAGAATGATTAAATATTATCAATTGCATATTTAAAACAATATCATGAAACAATTATATTATAAGCATAGTCACATAATTTCAGATAAACTAGTAGCTAGGTTCTAATAAGTTTATCAACTAACATAATAAAAGACATAGCAAGCAAGTGTCAAGATAATAGTACTACATATAAGTGTCTAATAAAATTCAATTAAACATTCATCAAATATGTTTATTTCTTCTTTTTCCCAAACAACTTTCCAAGTGACTTTCCGATGGACTTGAAGCCGCCTCGTACTTCATGGTGCATCTGCCGTTGTGAGTTGAGCATCTCGGTTTGCCTTTCGAAGAGTAGTTCGTCTGTCATTTCGGCATGAGGAGGAACTTGATACTCGGTGTAATCAAGATCCGGGAGATTTTCAACGAAAGTCCTTGGTGATGGGGTACTAGCACGTGATGTGCCTTCCTCCGCATCATCATCATCACCTTGATGAGACGTGGAACCACGAGGTGGAAACGAGACTGACTTACGAGATTTACCCTTGTCACTACGGGGGCGACGGGTACGGATTTGAGCAAGTGGATTGAGGGTCGGTTGAACAGACTCATAAATTGGACTCCGAAGATGTGGATAGTGTACCATGACATGATTGTAGAGACGAGTGAGAAACATACCATATGGTAGATTTGCATTATGAGTGTTTTTGGCGGACATGATACGGTAGACAAAGAGATATGCCAAATTGTACGGCTTTTCAGCAACGATACAATACAACATGTGGAGTATGCTCGCCGTGACATGATCACGGTGACCACTGGTACCGAACGCATTCTCACGAATGAGTTCTTCCCAACTCTTCATGTCGCGGCGTAGATCTTTGAGATGGATTTGGTTTTCAGAGATTTCAATATCTTTTGACTTGATCTTTCGACTAGTCGTACCACGAGCTAGCCCAAGATATTGACGAATCTCTTCAGGAGATGGAATCTCGGAGTAGTAAGGACCCTGTTGAGGTCGATGTTCCTCAAGAGAAGAAAGGTCCCACTCATTCGAGAAAACAGCTTGACCGGAGAAAGGAATTCCTAGAATTTGCCCGAATTGAGCAAGAGTAAGAGTGATGAGTTGGTGTTGAATCATGAAGGATATGAGGATAGTGCCAAAGGGATCGGTTTGCAATACCACTTGACTATAGAAGTCAAGGACAAAGCGCGGAATGATTGGCTCATTAATTCTGTAGAGACAATCAAGACTTACGTTGGAAAACATACGTTCTATGTAGTCAGATTCATAGAACGATGGATGGACAATTCTCCCCCATGAATGTTTCTATCCTCAATGTGACGATAGAGACAAGCAACAGAGGGAGCTATCCCTGGAATAGCGGAAACCTTAGGAATGTATGATTTTGATCTTGAGACATCGCCAACTGTCACTTTGGGCATTTTTAACTTATACAAGATAGCAACAAACAAAAAAAATAAGAAAATGACATGCATATATTATATATGCTACTTGTGTGGAACGTAAACATACTTCGACTCTAAAACATAAATCCTAAGAAGTAGTTTACAGTGTTCCTTAGTTTTAGTTTTTAACTCGCTTGAAATGTATTTTATGATGTTAAAGAATAGTTATAGGGACATTATGACAAGAAATCAACAATGTCCTAACGTTCTTTTATACGTCATAAGCTACCTTGAAATGTGGCTAGACAAACATTGAATTGTATACCTAGCTATTTCTTACGAGTGTTTATGTTAAGTAACTTAGATTTTGACTCAAAAATTTCTTTCAAAATGTTGTGCCAAACGCTCCTTTAAATAAGAAAATAACTAGTAAAATTTCAATATACATATGAATTATGTATCTTGATGACTTAAAACAACTAATTGCATGTTTATAAACTTGACAAGTAGTTATGAACTTAATTTTGATTAAATTTTAATGATTCTAGCTCCTAATCCAAACACTCTCTTATATTTAACAAAAAAACATTTTTTTTATGATTCGAAAAATATATTTTTAGGATTTGTGAGTTGTAATAAACTAATGTGATTGGTTTTAACATGTGTTTATGGCATAATTCAACAATATGATTAGTTTTGAAAAGGAGTGATTAGTTTGACATAATGGTTTTTTAATTACTTAGTTTCTAGGTTGTTTAAGCATTCTAATCTTATGGGGAGCATTTGATTACAACATTCTTAGACTCAATTTCAATAAAAGTTAAAGTTTGGAAAAGTTTAGCAAAAGACCTAATTAAGATTAGACTCAAAATTGAATGAAATTAGATGAAATGTATAAAGAAAAACTTACTAAACGTGTTGCTAATCGATGTATAGATGTTTGCCCTTTGTGAAATTGACTCGAAGAGGTGATTTGATGATGAATTTGTAATGGCAGTTCGTATACAGCAAAGTGGGAGTGAAGTGAGTTTGAAAAATGGGGTGTTTGGCAAAGATTTCAAGGAGAAAAATCGTTTTGGCAGCAACAGTAGGCCGGCCCCCTTAAACATTAAGGGGACCGCTCCCGTTTACTAGCCGGTCCCCTTAAACATTAAGGGGGCCGCCTGCCAAATTTCTGAATTTCTTATTTTTGTTTCTGACGGCAAAATATTTATATGAATATATTTATAATATATCAAAAATACGTTTATTGGCACGAAGAAGGAATACTTGACACATTTTATTAACATTTTGTTAATAAACTTAATCTTGATGATTTTTGGACAAAATGCTCAAGACGTCAAGTCGACAGGAGGTTTAAGGATTGGGGAGAAATGTGTGTATATATATATATATATATATATATATTAGTATTATATGTAAGTGTGGGATGTTAAGTAGATTATGAGGAATGATGAGGTAATGACGGAAATAGGTGCTGGCGGTGACGGGAGTTTGCTTCATCCATAGTTTTCTTGACTCGACGGTCAAAGTGCTACTTCTACGTTAATCCACTTAACTCACTTCTCTTCATCACCATGAGTTATGTGACAGTGGACACGGAAGATTTTCGTGTTGAACGTTAAAGTTCAAAAGAGGCAAAGGGGGAAGAAAAGGTTCGAGGACGAACAATTTATTTTAGTTCTAGATAGTCAACAAATGACGTATCTAGGTTATGTGCGTATATATTTATGTGTATATGTATATGGGGATAACATACCTGCAGTTGGGGGGCAGGGGAATTGCCTACCTTCCCCTTTGTAAAAAGTTTGAAAAATGTACAATTTAGCCCCTCCGGTAAGTGACTGATACACATTTTCCCCCTGTCCCCACCCTTTTTTACAAAGAGAAGCAGGCAATTGCCTGCCCCCCAACTGCAGGCATCATTTTCCCTATGTATATATATATATAGTATGTATAAATAGTAGTATAGGTATATATATGTATATATGTATAAGGAAGAATCTACTAACTAACATACTAAGCATAAAAGATTAATGGGGCATGCAATTGGCTAGTTCATTTATCTACGCATATAATGGTGAGCATGAAAGAGTGGCGTACCTTTTGGTCTTCAACATGTGGTCTTCTAGATCTTCAAAGCGTATTAACTTATAAAAGTCAATTATGAAAGAGAAAACGCCTTTCCCGATGAGTATGCAATCTAGCCACTTGGTCCCCATGATCTCATTTGTCCAAAGTTGTTTGGCCCAAACATGGTTTGCAATTGACTCGGATGCATATATGGTGGAAGTATTCCCCAAGGATTGAGGCTTGGTGGATTTGGGTAATTCCACATTGGGTAACTATTATTATGACGGTTTGGTATATTTTGGTTTCTTTTAGGTTGAGGAGTTTTAGGCCGAGGGTGAGGACTAGGTGGTCTTCTAGGTGGAGGTGTTTTTGACCTTAACCTTGGTTTAGAGTATTTTACTTCATTTTTAAGGATGGTTTATAAAAGGTTTTTACTTCCTCATCACTAGCTATGGGTATTTTTCTATCTTTTATAAGTATATACTTAGGTTTTGACTCTAAAGGTTTTTGCTCACTAGTTTCACATTCAAACTTTACATTTTTAGTTTGACTATTTGAATCCTTAGTTGAATTAAATCCTAATCCGGTTTTATCACTTGATACTCTTTGAATACTTATTATTTCCCTAAGAGAATTACTACTATTTTCGAATTTGTTAAGCCTACAAATTTCCTCCTTAAGTATTTCATTTTCATTTTTTGTTTCTAGACATGTTTTACATTCAAGAATTTCTTTTCCCTTTTCTAAGTTATGTAGTTTAATTTTTAATTCTAGTATTTCTTTTTCTAATTGATTATTAATGTGTTTTAGTGATTTATTTTTAGTCATTACTTTTTGGCCTAATATGCATAACCTATTATATTCGTTATCTAGGTCTTTTTCATCTAATGATAAATTTTCATCACTAAAGTATTCGGTTTCGGAACGTACCTCACTTGATGTCTTAGCCATAAGACACTTTTCTTCTTTTGTGGTTTCTTTCTCGTCTTCTTCACTGTCACTCCATGCTCCTCCAATGAACGCCTTTTGGTTTTGCTCCTTTGACATCATAGGGCATCTTCCAATGAGATGATTTGGATCACCGCATTTGAAGCACTTCCTCTCGCTCTTGCTACCTTTGTTGTCTTTGTTTCTTTGGAGTGTTTTCCTTTCGTCATATGGTTGTCTAACGAATCTTCCTCGTCTTTTGAAAAACTTCTTGAAGTCTCTTACGGCCATGGCATATTCTTCATCATCACTTTCAGAGGTTGAGCTATCCTCGTCACTTGATGCTTTCCTAGCTTTCAACGCGATTGACTTGCTTTGCTCTTTCTTTCCTTCGACCATCTCGAAGTCTTTCTTGATTATTGCTTCGTAGACTTTCAAGTTGCCAATCAACTCGTCAAGTTGAAGAGTTGACAAGTTCTTTGATTCTTCAATCGCCGTAACTTTAGCTCGCCATTTTGGATGAAGAGCCCTAAGAAATTTCCTTACAAAATTCTTACTAGAAAAGCTCTCATCAAGTGCCTTTAAACTTGTGATGATTGTGTTAAACCTAGCAAATGCATTATCAACTGATTCCTCTTCCGGAATCGTGAATTGTTCATATTGTTGAACAAGAAGATCTATTTTATTATCTTTGACTTGACTATTACCTTGGTGAGTTATTAGTAAAGAATTCCAAATTTCTTTTGCGGTTTCGCACATAAAGATTCTTTCGTATTCTTTACGTGGTAACGCATTGTAAATAACCATTTTAGCCTCATTATTTTTAGAAAGTTTTCTTTTTAAATCATCACTTTGTTTTTCAAAAGGTACAACTTCATTCTTTTTAGTTTCAAGATTATGTTGAATAGGTAAAAAATCACCATTAGTAATAACATGCCAAAGATCTAGATCTTTTGACTTCACATAAGTTTCGAATCGATTTTTCCAATATAAAAATCCATCACTTTCAAATAGTGGTGGTCTTTGCATAGATTGCCCTTATAAATATTTTTCAGATTCCATAGATCGTTTCAAGTTTTAAAATACAGTTTATTTTAAAAATCTTGTTTGACGTGGCTCTTGATACCAATTGTGGAAAACTAGAAGGGGGGGTTGAATAGTTTTACGTCTTTTTAATTTATGAAAACTTTTGTTTACTTTTTAAAAACTTCGATTCTATCTTATGTGAATTCAACTCTTGATCAATATGAACATATATAAACAAATATAGATAAGTAATGCAAGTAATGTAAATGTAATGAAATAAGAGAGAGAGATGGAAAGATCAAACCACAACACGGAGATTTATAGTGGTTCGGCTACAAGGACACCTTCCTTGCCCTACTCCACTCCTCGAGTCACCTACTCAAGAGTTTTCTTCACTATGTCAACAAACTCCCTTATGGCGGAGAAACCTTACACAACTTTAGCTTACACCGGCTTAACGACACAAAGCTAGATGTCGAGTCCTAATCGTAGCTAGAACCAATCTCACAACTATACACAACTTCTACACGACTTAATCACGACTTCTTCACGACTTCTTCACAACGGCTTCACGACTTCTTCACGACTTCTTCACAACTTCTTCACGACTTGTTCTTCACGACTACTTCACGACTACTTCTTCACAACTACTTCACAACTACTTATTCACAACTACTTCACAACTAATTTACAACACTACTACGTAATTACACTTAGATCTACTTATCACAACTATACAACACTTTACACAACAACACAATTGAATGAGGTAAGTAATAACACTTCTTCACTAGTTGAAGTAGAGTTCTACTTTTGCACTTTTGGTGGTGGAAGCTTGGATCACTTAGAAACCAAAACTTAAGATTATATGATCAAAGGATTTTTGAAGATATGAAATGTGATTTAAAACAGAAAGTTTTAGTGTGCAAAAAGGTGAGTAAAAGTCCAGGAGAAGACTGGTATTTATAGGAGAAAATTTGGACAGCTGGAAGTCTACTGGAGCGGGGGCGGTCCCCTTAAATAGGGGGCGGTCCCCTTAATAATTAAGGGGGCCGCCTAGTAAAATTAAGGGGGCCGCCCCTTCTGTCCGTTGGCCAATTTTGTCCTTTTGTGGGGAAGGTTTTTCTGGACCATTTTAACTGATTTTGGTTAAAAATTTGAATTCATATTTTTATAAAAGATTAAACATTTTTATTTAATGCCAAAAATGTTTTTCAAAAATATATAAAATGTTTTTGATGTTTTATAAAAAATCTAGTTATTAAGAAAATGTTCCTTTGATCATATAATGCATTAAGCATTAGTTCATTCATACCTTAAGTGATTTGAGTTGTAGAAATAGATATTTACAACTAAATACTTGTTTACGTCATCATTTTCCGATTAATGATTTTACATTTTGTGATTATCAAAACGTAGAGATATCGAAAAATATTAATAACGTGTTTAGGCATTATTTATATCAACAGCACAGATTGTGGCACAACAGGTAGCTGAAGCCATGGCAGCTGCTGCCAACGGGGGATCAAGCAATAACACAGCTGACAGAGCCACGAGGACCACTAATGTCAGCCGAACCTGCACATACAAGGAGTTTCGTGCTTGTGATCCAGGAAGTTTTGGAGGAATTGAGGGAGCTGTCAGTTTGGCAAGATGGCTAGAAAAGTTGGAAACTGTGTTTCGCATCTGTAATTGCGAAGAAGAATCTAAGGTTAAGTTTGCCTCGTATACTTTGACGGGCAGTGCTTTAACTTGGTGGAACTCTTACATGAAATCATCGGGAATGGACATTGCTTACGCTATGGCATGGGAACAATTCAAGGCATTAATGCTTCAAAAGTATTGCCCTCGCACTGAGGTCAAGAAGATGGAAGCGGAATTCTGGAATTTGAAGGTTCAAGGCACCAACATTTTGGTGTACATTCAACGTTTTCAGGAATTAGCATTGTTATGTCCCGAATTGGTCGCCACTGAGGCGAGGTTAATAGAACGTTTTATCGAAGAATTACCCATGAACGTTAGAGGGAATGTATTGGCTGCAAAACCAAGTGACTTGCATGAAGCCATCTTCATCTCTCAGAACTTAATGGATCAGGTAATTCAAGATATGGCAGAAAAAGGGGAGATAACAAAAGAAAATGGGAGGACAACTTCAGAGCCAACCATCAACCAAACAAACGATAGGAAGTCGCTAGGGACTATTCTGCTAGACCCAATGATCAGAAGGTCTATGCTGGAAAATCTCCTCTGTACAACCGTTGTAAACTTGATGAAGCGAAAAGTGTACCGCTTTTAAGGGGTCATTTAAGCCCTAAATCGTATTTATTTGATCAAATATTGCCCTAAATTGTTCCTTTTGTCATTTTAGGTACTTTTGAGGAGAAATCTGGAAAAGGAGGCATTTTGGACGTTTTTGGAGCATAAAAGTGAAGAAAACGACAAAGTCTCAAAAATTGGCTGAAAGTTACCTTTGACGGCGTCACATTTAACCCCAGACGGCGTCATACCTTGGCAAGAAAAAGTGGACGTGAAATTTACTCATGATAAGCCAGTGAAAATAGCATGTGAATTCTGACGGCGTCACGCTTTAACTTGATCAAGGGCGTCACGGCTTAAATCAAAAGGGGACGGCGTCACGTTCAAGGTTCGACGGCGTCAAGCCTTGATAAGCCAGAATGGATTTTGGAAGAGCTAAAGAGGGACGGCGTCAAGAAGGTCATCCGGGAACCCTAAAAGCGGCGAGGTGACGGCGTCACACTCCATAAGGTGACGCCGTCAGATGTAAAAATCTATATATAGTTTTCTAATTTTTTGTCATTAAAGGAGAGCTTAGTGTGTGGAATTTTGGGAGAAAACCCTAAGACGATTTTAGCTTCTTTTTCAAGGCTTTTTGCCTTGAGATCTTCCATGTTACATTGAAGATAAGTTATCAATTAATCATTCAATATGTCTATGTGTTGTTTGATTTTATCTTATTCTTGTCTTTTGATTAACATGTTAGGCTAAATTTATCTTGTGTTTGCTTAGATCTAATGAAACCTAGCTATTGATTATTGGTTGTTAGTGTGTTATTAGTTGTATTGGATGATTGTTTATCTATGTTAGGCTTAAGAAAACTGGCTAACTTCCTATTCGGTAACTTGCTTGAACGTCTTAAGAAACATGAACCAAATGCGTACTAAAGGTTTTTATGGTTGTATTTAATGCACAAGCGAATTCTAGTGATCCCATGTTAGGAGCTTCCTAGCCGGCTCGACATAGGAGTGAAGTAGGAGCTTGTAGAGTTGGGGAAGTAAGTACGCCACCCCACGAATGGTATTAAGGAATACACCCGTCATCCACGCGACTAATACACACTAATTAACCGGTAAAAGATAGTTAGGGAGTAAGGAAATCTAAGTAAACACATTTCTCTACACATAAGTTTCTCACCACATTTTCATTTTTGTCATTTTATTTTATTTGCATTCGTAGTAATTTGGGTTAGTTGACTAGCAACTAATTCCGCCCACTCCTTCAAACCCGAGATTTTACTTGCTTTCATAAAAAATTATAAAAAACATAAAAAGAATCTTCCTCAACCCTTAGACCTAATTAGAGTAGCCTTTCATACCTAACGAACACTATTCCCTGTGGAGAACGATCAATCCCCCGTACTTACCACTACACTATACTACATCGGTCAGGTACACTGCCTGGTGGGGTTGTAAGCCTCTTGAGATCCCTCGAGAGGTAAAACCTGTTGTAAGGTTACAAAACCCACGCATCACCGTTGTAAACTCCATCACAATGGGCCATGCACCGTGAGATGCAAAAATTGTCAAAGAGTAGGTCATATGACCAGGGATTGCAGATCATCAGTTCTTGCTACTATTCACAGTACGCCAGAGGTTAATCCAAGGGCTCCTACCGTCAAAGACAAATCCTCCATTACCTGCATTGGTTGGGGGAAAAGGGACACTACAGGAATGAGTGCAAGAAACTGAGGAACTAGGGTAACGGTGGGAACCAAGCTACTGGAGGAAACCAGGGCAATGCAGGGGTAGCCCGAGGAAGAGTGTATGTGGTAGGAGGAAGAGAAGCACCAGAGCAGATAAGAGTTTCATATCAAAAACATTTAGTCAGTTGCTAGATAACATCCCTATTGCCTTAGACGTTGTTTATGACGTAGAATTAGCTAATGGTAATGTGGAAAAGGTAGACACCATAATCTGAGGTTGTACACTGAACCTACTAAACCATCCGTTCAACATAGATCTTATGCCAGTAGGACAGGGCAGTTTTGATGTTATTATTGGAATGGACTGGTTGTCTAAACACCATGCTGTAATCATCTGCAATGAAAAGATTGTTCGTATACCATATGCTAACAAAGTCTTGGAAGTTTTAGGAGATAGGAGCGACCACAGAAATCCATCTCGACTGAACTTCATATCTTGCACCAAAGCTCAGAAGTACATTGAGGACGGATGTCTCCTCTTTATAGCACAAGTTGAAAAGACAAGGAAGGAAACTAAAGAAAAACGCCTAGAAGACGTACCAGTCGTACGTGATTTTCCTGAAGTCTTTCCTGAAGACTTGCCTGGACTTCTGTCAGTTAGGCAAAGTACCAGGTGTTGCACCCGTAGCACGAGCACCATATCGATTAGCTCCATCAGAGATGCAAGAATTGGCAGAACAACTCCAAGAACTTTCAGAAAAAGGTTTCATCAGGCCTAGTTCCTCACCCTGGGGAGCTCCTATTCTGTTTGTAAAAAAGAAAGACGAATCATTCCGGATGTGCATCGACTATAGAGAGCTGAACAAACTAATAGTAAAGAACCGATACCCACTTCCTAGGATCGACGACTTATTCGATCAACTACAAGGTTCTAGCGTTTATTCAAAGATCGACCTCCGATCTGGATATCACCAACTCTGAGTTCGAGAAGAGGACATCCCAAAAACAACATTCAGAACCCGTTATGGACACTATGAGTTTCAGGTTATGCCATTTGGTTTAACGAACCCACCAGCCGTATTCATGGACCATATGAACCGGGTGTGCAAACCATATTTGGATAAGTTTGTAATTGTGTTCATAGACGACATCCTGATCTACTCTAAGAACAAGGAGAAACATGAACAACATCTCAAGACGATTCTGGAATTACTCAAGAAGGCGGAATTGTATGCAAAATTTTCAAAGTGCGAATTCTGGATTTCCACGGTACAGTTTCTCGGTCACGTGATTGATAGCCAGGATATTCACGTGGATCACTCGAAGATTGAGTCCATTAAGGATTGGGCGACGCCAACAACGCCAACTGAAATCCGCCAAATTTTAGGACTTGCCGTTTATTACTGGAGATTCATTGAAGGATTCTCTAAAATAGCCAAACCTTTAACCACCCTAACTCAGAAAAACGTAATGTACGTTTGGGGTAAAGACGAAGAAGAAGCATTCCGGACACTCAAAGAAAAGTTGTGTAGTGCACCCATATTGGCCTTACCAGAAGGAAGCGATGACTTTGTCGTATACTGCGACGCTTCGCATAAAGGTTTAGGTACTGTGTTGATGCAGAGACAGAAGGTGATTGCTTATGCATCACGTCAACTCAAGACACATGAAAAGAACTACACGACCCATGATTTAGAACTGGGAGCTGTTGTGTTCGCTCTTAGGATATGGCGACATTACCTATACGGCACTAAGTGTACAGTGTTTACGGACCACAAAAGCCTGCAACATATCCTAGACCAAAAAGAGTTGAATATGAGATAACGTAGATGGTTAGAATTACTCAGTGATTACGACTGTGAAATTCTTTATCACCCGGGAAAAGCCAATGTTGTGGCAGATGCTCTTAGCCGAAAAGAATGACTCAAACCCTTGAGAGTCAGATCACTAGGAATGACGATTAGTTCACCACTCCCATCAAAAATCCTCACAGCTCAGATTGAAGCACTCAAAGAAGAAAATCGACCAAATGAAAAACTTTACGGTATGCCAGAGAACGCAAACCGCTTTGTAAAGAGATTAGACAGAATATTGTGCTTCAAAGATAGAAGTTGGGTACCACTCTATGGTGGGATACGAGAGTTAATTATGAATGAATCGCATAAGTCCAAATACTCTATTCATCCTGGAGCTGATAAGATGTACCTTGATCTTAAGAAATTATAAGCCTAACATGAAGGTGGATATTGCACTATATGTCAGTAAATGCTTAACTTGTTCTAAAGTTAAAGCAGAACATCAGAGACCGTCCGGATTCCTAGTGCAACCAGAACTCCCTATATGGAAATAGGAGCGGATCACTATGGACTTCATAACCAAACAACCACGAACATCCAGTGGATATGACCTGATTTGGGTGATTGTTGACAGACTCACCAAATCTGCACATTTCCTCCCTATTAAGGAAACTGACAACATGGATCATCTCGCTCGCTTATATCTGAAAAAGGTAGTCTCCAGACATGGAGTACCCATTTTGATCATCTCTGATCGTGACAGTCGTTTTACTTCAAACTTTTGGCGGTCACTCCAGAAAGCTTTGGGAACTAAACTCGACATGAGTACAGCTTATCATCCCCAAACTGACGGCCAAAGCGAAAGAACCATTCAAACCTTGGAGGATATGCTCCGAGCCTGTGTAATAGATTTCGGCAAGAAATGGGACGAACATTTGCCCCTAGTCGAATTCTCGTACAACAATAGCTATCACACAAGTATAAAAGCTGCACCATTCGAGGCACTCTATGGACGAAAGTGCCGATCCCCCATTTGTTGGACTGAAGTAGGAGACAATCAACTCACAGGACCCGAACTCATCTATGAGACAACCGTAAAGATCGTGCAAATTCGTAATCGGATGCAAGCTGCACGAGACCGACAGAAAAGCTATGCCGACAAGAGACGTAAACCACTTGAGTTCCAAGTAGGGGACAGAGTCATGTTAAAAGTTTTGCCATGGAAAGGCGTGATACGTTTTGGAAAACGTGGAAAACTAAATCCTCGTTACATTGGACCTTTCGAGATTCTAGAAAGAATCACACCGGTAGCATATCGACTCCAGCTACCACAAGAACTCAGCAGTGTACATGATGTCTTTCATGTACGCAATCTTAAGAAATGTTTTTCCGAGGAAACACTTGCTATTCCTCTAGAAGAAATCAAAATTGACGACCGACTACACTTTATCAAAGAACATGTTGAAATCATGGACCGAGAGGTCAAGAGATTGAAACATAGTCGGATACCGATAGTCAAGGTTCGTTGGAATTCCCGAAGAGGCCCTGAATTCACGTGGGAACGTGAAGATGAATTCAAGGCCAAATATCCCCATCTTTTCGTACTTTCTTCTGAAAACATAAGTTGAATGTCGGGACTACATTCAAATAAGGCTGGGAGGCTGTGACAAATGGTAATTTTCACGATTCATTTAATAATTAGAATACATGTATTATTTATTTTCTGATTTGTAAAAATGATTAGTTATCTCGTAACGATTAGTTATTACGTGAAAATAACTTAAAAACGTATATACGTGACAAAAACACAAAATGAAATCACACGCGAACCACGAAATTCCAAAATTTAATAATTACTAAAAACACAAAACTAATTCTCTGCTACTATTCATCAGCCCATCCCTTTTGATCCAACACTATTCACCCAAACCCAAAAATTTCGAACCAAATTACTATTCATAGGCCCAAAATCAAAAATTCTGAAAATCTTAAATACTAGTTTCAAAACCCGATTTCTTTGGCGATATTTCTCCCGATTTCGAAATTAAACTCATCAAACAAATTGAACCTTACAATTCTCAGGACATTCAAGAATCCATAGAACCAAGTTTCACATCATAGCTCGAACGTTTGACCACGTTTTGAAGATCAAAGCAAATCAAAATTGCCTAGTTTACCCGATACACATTTTTGTTAAAGAATTATCCAAATTTGATCAGTCTTGATTTCTAGCTGCTAAACATGTTTTAATCATCACGTTGTGCTCATTAGAAAATAGCAAATGGTCCTTTTGATAATAACCCAATCGCACAAACATGTCCCTTTTGATTATTTAAACTAACCGGCCAAGATAAGCTCCACCCCCTCCTTTCCACCTAAGAACAAGTCACTAAATCAGAAAACATGGTATCATGGGTGGTTGGTCTCACACTCACCAATAAACTAACTAAAAGAAACTAATATCGGTTTGTTATATATCGAATGGGTCACATTTCATTCCTCACCCACTCTCAATCATATTTCACGTATCCTACATTGTTCTATGCTCATTTGATCAAGTCCTCAAGGACCAGAAGGCTGGAAAATGATCGGGGTAATTATTTCAAGTCGAATGGTGTAAATCGTATACGGGTTTTTGGTTTTTGAAGCGTTCCTTGTTTCTGGCCATTTCCAACGTGCATAATCTCTTTTCATCTTCATTGTAAGTCCCCTGGAATCGTTCTATATCATTGTTAACGTATAACAATCAACCATGCATGACTTCCCCTTATTTTCGATCGTATCATTCTTTTTTATTCATGTATACGTATTTATATTTTCCTTGTACGTATTCCTTTACTTGTCCCATCTCATGTTAAGTTAGAAATCATCATGATACATTTACATTTCGTGTACATGCTCTAGAAAAATCAATACGAACACAAAAACTACTAAAATGTCAAACCGGGTAAAACACTTAGAATTATTCTAAGTGTTTTGGGTTATAAAAACTGTCTCGACCCACCCCCTAAACGCCCAATTTATTTCGAATTTCTGCATATAAAGTACTAATACTTTTACGCCACTCAATTGTTGACCTAGCTAGCTGGAAATTTCATTCTTTGTTATTTCCCCCATAAGCTCAATTCGACGTTCTAATTAATCAAAACCATATCGCTAGTACCACGTTTCTATTTTTTTTTTTAGAAAATTTATTATTTTCCGGTTTTGGCTAAACTTAAGGCCAATAAGCACTTGAGCATAATCATTCCAATAAGCCCATGGAATACATTTTTAGAATCAAAAAAATAGCCCAAGTCCAGGCCCAAAACTATTTTCATGCCCTCGCCTCTAATTTTCTTAACGGGCTTTATGTTAATTCGTTAAAAGGCCCAATACATTACTGATATTACTCAAGGTGAGTCATAGCCCCACTTTTACTCTTTACTTGTTTTAAACTACTTGGGGTGAGAAACATTGCTTATTTTTATGGATCAATGAAAACAATGCTTTTGTTTGTAAAACCATTACCTGCTAGTCTAAAGCACTTTATTATTGCCCACGAATATGTACCGATTAATTTCCTGCTGGGAAGCACGAGTGATATAAATAGATCTATTGAGGGTGACACCTCCATCTGTGTTGAGATTCAACAGTCCAGATTGGACAAGCGGATGTATACCATGTCGAATTACATGTGACTAGAAATAGCACACTTGCCGGGTTTATTAACATGAACACTTCTCATGCAGATTATAACATGAATACTCCTCATGCAAACTTGTCTTAGCTTCGGTGACATAAAACTTAGTGCAGCGTATTAGACTTATGTATAACATTATGCTCATTATAATGTTAACTGGTGAACTTTCGTATAACATTATGCACATTATAATGTTAACTCGTAAACAAAATGATCCAACTTTACTGTTTTATGTAAACCTATGAACTCACCAACCTTTGTGTTGACATTTTAGCATGTTTTTCTCAGGTGTTTAACTGTTTACCATATGATGATGCAAGGCAGTGCGTGGCAGGTGCATAGGCATATTTTTGGAGTGTACACATAACACTCATGACCAGGGTTTTTGTACTATGGGACAACTAAATAAATTATTATGGGCCTTGTTTCTCCGCAATTTCAATTATGTAAAACTTGTGTTTTTCCTTAATAAAGCTTTTAAAACGAATTTCATAAATTCGTTCTCTATTACTTATGTTATGATCCAGTCAAGTAACACCCAGATTGTTAATTTCGATGCATTTTGATTTGGGGGTGTTACAACTAAAGGGTAGGATAAGACATGGGATGCACATAAATGGTGTAAAATGAAAAATAAACTAGCAAATAGTCTTAGCCTATAACCAAGTTGTCACCGCCCACCGTCTATCCAAAGTCCAAGCTTCAAGGCGCGAAAACTGGATCATGATGTAATAAGTTAGTGTGCCATGATTAGATGTCATAAAGCGAGGTGCACACTAACTCGGTCTTCAAAACTCGTCAATCTAATGCGATCGAGGTAGGATCCTCGATTCTAGTTAGTTGGGAATTAAATGACTTAACACTTTGTACTGCTAAGCCAAAGTTGAAACTGTTGAGTATCACAACTAACAGTACTAACTGAGTTAGTACTGCTGGAAGAAAGTTAGTACTGCCAGAAGACTGCTGATGAAGATGGTATTGCCAAGGTGATAAAGACGTGTAATGTGATAAGTATGGAAGACATTCTGTGTATATTCTATATGTTTAGAAAGATATGTATATTCTAGAAGATTTGTAGTTATCTTGTAAAGGACTCCTTAATCTATAAAAGAAGATCCTAGGTTAAGAGTTTAGTACGTATGTTTTTGATATAGCTTCAAGGTTGTAAACCCTAGTATTACACAGAGTACTCGTATTATTATTCTAATAATATTGAAGCGTTTTGGTTATATTGTTCTTAATACAGTTTACTATTCTATAAGTTTACTGTTACATTAATATTCTTCTAAGTGTTGAAGAGTAGATTCCGCATACTCTTTGACATTTACAAAGTTTCAAACAAAGTTATTTTGGATTTATCCAAGGTAACTTAACCTTACAAGCTCAAGGAATCGATAGATGTTTGGGATCAACATTCGTTCTTTGACTTTTTGTGGTGAGAAAAATTATGTAAATGCAGAAAATAGGGTTTGTATTTATAGGCTGCAACTAAGTTACGGCGTAACCTCTAGTTATGGTTACGCCGTAACTAGTGTATCTTCTGACGATCCTTATCCGATTAATAATATTTACGGCGTAACTTAATGGATAGTTACGCCGTAATCTTCTTGGAGTAACAATTACGTCGTAATCTTCTTGCTGGTTACGCCGTAATCACTTCAATCCTATTCTGTGTAATATTCATGCCGTAACCTCTTGCATTGGTTACAACGTAATCTTCATGATCACGAAATTCTTCTAAGTCTCTAAAATATTACGGCGTAATCTTTATAGTAATTACGCCGTAATCCTTGATTTGCGTTGACTTGGTCTTCGTGTATAAATCCTTAGCTACGGCGTAAGTGGAGAGTGGCACTACACCGTAACTTCTTCAAAGTCAGCATACTAAATGTGTATCATCGTAAGTACTTTTACAATTTCGCGTCTCTTTTGCTCCTATGCTCATTTATAACCTGGAAACGAAATATAAAGAAATCAAAGCATATATCCATATAAAATGATACAAATAATGAGCATATTAGGGGGAAATTGACACTGAAATATCAGGATTATTTGATGTCATCACTTGTCAGCAAGGTTGAGCAACTCTTGTGGGATAGCCATTGGTTGTTTTGTCGTTGCATCTTTGGTTGGTTGCAGGTTTCTCATTACCTTGTCATTTATTCGAACCTTGATAGGCCTTGCTGACAGCTTGTTATATTTCATCATATCTTGAATAAGAAGTTTGATGAATCTTACAAAAGGAATGTAGGGACCCTTCTTCTTCGTCTTGGTCCTGGCTAATTCAACTAGCTCAATCCATAATAGAGAAGCATAGTTGAAATGGCATAGATTAACAACACCATAGAAGATCTGATAAATTGAGAATCTCCCGACATCAATCCCTACTTCTTTACCGAAGAGGCATCGATTTAGGATTGAAAACATGGTTGCTCAGAGTCCGGGTAGATGCTTTCTCTTAAAGTCTGATGTGTTCTTGATCTTCACAGCATCAGTGTCAAAGCCCAGTTCCTTGAAGAAGGTAACAATCTGTGTTGCATCTGGTAAGACCTCAATCCCTTTTCTATCATTAGAAGTAGCAGTAGGTAAGTCCAGGACATTTCGTAGGGAATCAATAGTGAGTTTAGTTGCGTATATCTCCACTGTGACTTCCAAAGCTGTACGGTGTGAGTCTTTGACTACATGTATAGTATTCCAAAATTGTTGTACGTATATTTGAGGGATTTCAATGGCTATTTTGTTGAGGGCGGGGAAGATTGGGTGATTTTTGAGTATTTCAACTATGATTGGATGACCACAATTGAAGCTGAATGGATTAAATAGGGAGTTGTTTTCACTGTATCTGATGTATTGATCAGATGGAAGGATTTGGTCAGGTATCAGTTGTGGTTAAGGGACCTTAACCTCTGGAACTTCTTGTGGTTGTTCTTGATCTTGAGACATTTTGTGAGATGTGATTCTGAAAGGATATGAAAATTGTAAGTATATGGATAAATTTAAATTTATTTATTTCACTGTCTGTTTTTGTATGCTCTGACATTTCTTTTTTGAGCATATTTCTTTTCCTATGCTTTCTTGCTTTTATAGCATAAGCGCATGCTCTTTTCTTTTCACATGCGATTTAGTTCTCTCTGTCTGTTTTTGTTTTTCCTCACCAAAAGTTTTTTGTTATGATACTTTTTCAAAAGATTTTTAAGTTTAGATTGAACGTTGTTTTATATTGCTCATGCTTTAAAATATACGCTCATCTAACCTTTTTTCATGTTTTGGGAAAAAGTATAAACTTTTTTATTCAAACTTAAGTAATCTAGTGTATACTAGATAACTTGTTTAGAAAAACATTTACACAGATAATTTAACTGCACGAGCATGAGATTTCTTGAAGAATGACAAAACTTTGAACTCTCTATTACGTTGCCTAGTTAAAGGAGTCCATTATCAGCTTTTAGTTGATAACTATTCCTAATAACTATCTTGAAGATGAGAAGTTCTTAGTTAAATCAAATACAAGTCGTCTCAAAAGAGCTTTTGTTGCATAAAAGTGAGATTTCCCTAAACAAATCAAAGCCTTGAATACTCTATTACGTTGTGTAGCTAAAGGGATATATTATCAGTTTTTACATGACAACTAGCCCTAATAACCACCTTGAAGATGAGATATTCTTAGTTAAGACTGTGTCGAGTTATCTCAAAACCATTTGAAAACAGATTTTAAGTGAAAAACATTTCAAGGTTGCATGAATTGTTTTTAAGTTTGAAATTCATAGCTTTGGCAACCGAGAAATAATTTGAATTTTATCCGTCAAAACCATTCATTCACATTGACATAATAAAATGTCATTCACAAAGTGTTTCATAAAAATGCAATAATAGAAAAGTCTAATTATCTAATTAAACATATGCATCACGAAGTACTTTAAGGCAATATTGGGATACAATCTTAGTCTAATTATTACTAAACTAAACATATGCAATTTTATGTCTCAAATTTTAAAAATTCTTCTTTATAAACAATATTGATTCTCATTGAAATGAATTTAAAGAATTGAGAAACACATTTGTGTAAAAAAAATTGTCTCATTTTTTTAACTTTTTAATTTTTGAAAAGAAATTTTCAAAAATTTGAAATTTTGAACAAATTATGACTATTTTTAGAAAAGAATGTTTGATCATAAATGTTACTTTGCTAAAATTAGTTAAAATGTTTGTGAAAATTTATATAAGTATAAAACTTATAAAAGTTTTGCAAAGATTTTTAAAAAATTTGGGCAGAGTAACAATTAGAAAAGGGTGGGTAACAAAGTTTCGCAAGATCTGCTATCGCAGGATTTGGTATCGCAAACATGGTCAAATATAGGCAACTGTCACAAACAAGATAAAACAGGTATCGCAAAAGAATGTTGTGATAGTAAACTGCTATCGTAACACGTTTCGGAAAGGGCTATTGCAAGAAAAAATTGTGATAGCAAGCTATCGCAACACATTTAAGAAAAGTGTTATCGCAAGGCATCAGTTGCGACACTAAGTGTAAAACTGCTGTCGCAACCAAAGTCTCACAGATTTTAAATTACTATTAAAATCGGTTTTTGGCTCGTTATTGGTGTCACAACCCTAACTGTTCATCTTCGACCCAAAATTGATCCATTTTACCCTAAATCAAGCCGTTTTATGTTCTAAACATGATCTAAACATCCTATCTCAGTCATCTAACCACAAGAATTTAACCAAAACACTCTAAATCGCAAACTCAAAAGTGATCTAAGTGTTTCATAAATACGCAACCTTAACTAATCAGTTTTGATCAATGTAATGCAAACCAATAACAGAAATTCATAACAAAGATGTAAAATAACTAGTTAAAGAAGTTTGTAAGCTTATTTTTTGCACGAAAAAACTTAGGATTCAAGAAATCACTGTTTAAGCGAGAGTTTTGCGAAGTGGGTTTTTTGTGCAAGGAGAGAGAGAGAGAGAGTTTGTGATAACAGATAGGTTTGTGTGTTTTTCTCTCGCAATCAAACAGGTAGGTTAACAACCATTTTGGACCTTTTGAACTTTTTAATTTTGACCCAGTTCTGCGAGAGTTTTGGACTGGGGGAGGGTTCAAAGCAGTTTTAATAATTTGGCAAAACTCCCCCTTGGTTAAGCTCTCTTTCACACAAAGTCCTTTTTTGTTAACATTTTATTTTTAACAAAATTGAAAACATTTTGTTTCAAGTAAATGAACTTTTGTGTTATATAAAAAATGTTTAAATTAAATTTATCACTCCCCCTCGAAGTGATGGTATTTTTCCAACATTTTAACAACATTTATCATTTTTTCTTTACAACAACATTTTTGTTTTATTTTCCAATAACTTTTAACAACTTATTCTTTGATTTCAAAAACAAATTTCTCATTTTCTCCCCATCAAAAATAGCTTAATATTTTAAACTGTTTTTGATCTTTTCTTGAAGTTTTTGAAATTTTATACTTACTTGAGCTAAAAAGATTATATTAATAATCAGAAAAACATGCTCACGATTTGTTTATCATGAGCAAAAAAATTTAGAAAAAGGTTTTATAAAAAGCTTTTTGAAAAATCTTATATAAATTTTGCTCACGATAATTAAGAAGATTTCTCTTCTTTTCTGAAGGATTGACACACTGAAGCGTACGTTCAGGGTCCTTTGTTTAAAAGATGGGTGTTGATCTATGATTTAACCAACAACCTTAATGAGTAATAAATTACCCGATTGTTTTACCAGATGTACTTGTGTTGACTGTTACTCTGTTGACTTCTTTGACCTTATCTTCATCATTGTGAATTTCATCACCAATACTTGCCATTCCTAGACGTTGTCGTAGATATTCAAATCTTTCTGGTGGCAAAGCTTTAGTGAAGAAGTCGGCAAGTTGGTAATCAGTTTTCACGAAGTACAATTCCACATTCCGTCTTTCTACATGTTCTTTGATGAAATGGTATCTGACTGCTATATGCTTTGTCCGCGAGTGTTGTACTGTGTTACAAGAGATGGCAATGGCACTTTGCGAATCACAATAAATTGGGATTTTGTCGAAGAAGAAACCATAATCCGTCAATAGTGTTTTCATCCACAGTACTTGAGCACAGCAACCAGAGAGGGATATGTATTCAGCTTCTGCAGTGGACAATGCAGTGTAATTCTGCTTCTTTGAAGACCAACTAATTAATTTCTCCACCAAGAATTGAGCAGCCCCTGAAGTACTTTTGCAATCAATTTGACAACCTGCATAATCTGCATCTGAATAGGTAGTTAGTTCAAAACTGGAGTCTTTCGGATACACAAGGCCCATGTAAAGTGTTCCTTTGAGGTACCGAAAGATCCGTTTCACAGCAGTAAGGTGCTTTTTCGTTGGCCGAGATTGGTAACGGGCACACATACAGACAGCAAAATGAATATCAGGCCTACTAGATGTGAGATACATTAGTGAACCAATCATACTACGGTATTTTGTAGCATCAATTGGGTTTACCATTTTATCCTCATCTAGTTTAGGCTTGAGTTGCATAGGTGTACTTACAGAGTCATATTTATCCATTCCAAGCTTTTTCAAAATTTCCATCGTGTATTTGTTTTGATGAATAAAGATACCACGAGGAGTTTGATTAATTTGTAGACCCAAAAAGAATTTTAACTCTCCAATCATGCTCATCTCAAATTTCTGTCGCATGATATTTTCAAAGTTTTTGCAATATTTAGGATTCGTAGATCCAAAAATAATATCATCGACATAAATTTGGACTAGCATGATGTCGTCACCTTTTCTTCTAATAAACAAATTTGGATCGATTGATCCTTTGACGAATTTGTGTTTGAGCAGATATTCTGACAACACTTTTTACCATGCTCGTGGAGCTTGCTTGAGTCCGTAGACGGCTTTGTCAAGGACATAGACATCATCCGGATGGTCTAGATCAACGAAGCCTTCTGGTTGACTCACATACACCTCTTCCTCTAACTCCCCATATAAAAAGGCCATTTTCATGTCCATTTGGTATACGGTGAAAGATTTATGAGTTGCATGAGCCAAGAATAAGCGTATTGCTTCGATCCTTGCTACTGGTGCAAATGATTCATCAAATTCAATTCCTTCTTGTTGATTGTAACCTTTTGCAACTAGGCGAGCCTTGTTATGAATTACTTCACCGTCTTCATCAAGTTTGTTATGTAGAATCCATTTCAATGCAATTATGAGTTTTCCTAGAGGCTTGGGAACCCTTCACCATACGCTATGGCGTTTGAATTGGTTTATTTCTTCTTGCATGGCGACAATCCATTCGGGATCTGCAAGTGCTGCTTTGACGTCGGCAGGTTCTACACGACTCAGGAAAGAATTATAGAAACAGTAATCTGATGAAGGACTTCTTGTTTGAACGGGTTGAGAAGGAGTTCCAATAATTTTTTGTAAGGGGTGATCTTGAGTCCATCTTCTTCTGTGTGGATGTGGTTGGTAAAACGTATGCATGTTTGAAGGATCAACATATTGCGTCTCTGAAGGTTCACTAACCTCAGCTTCGGGAGTCGTGAATGGATTTATGAATGGTTGATCTTCAGACGATGCATTTGTAATTGCTTATCATCAACATTCTGATCGGAGGTTGGAGTGGTATTATTTGGTGAGAGTTCTTGTTGAATCTGTATGATTGGAGGGGTATTTGGTGCGGGATCAACATCTTCATAAGTAGTTGTTGATGAACCGGATACGGGAGAAGGCATGTATTTTTGATGATTAACTTCGATTAACGGAGTTGCAGCAGATATTGTTGACATCTTCATCTTATTTCCGCCACATGATTCATCGTAGAAGTTTTCAAACAAACCATCTAACTCATCCTTTTGAATATGTTTAGTTTTTGGTGTTGATGATTTTGATTTTGGTATGAGTCCTAAACTGCTTTGTTCAGAAGTCATAGTCTTTTGCACGGGTTCTGAACGGTTTTTTCCAGAAGCATGATTAAGTGCGGGTTCTAATTTGACTTGATCAGAAGTCATTTCTTCTACTTCGTCAAAGTGAACATGGATTGTCTCTTGTATCAACTTTGTTCTTCGATTGTAAATACGATATGCACTTGATTGTGTAGAATATCCAAGGAAAATTCCTACATCCCTTTTTTTTTAATTTGCGAAGGTCATCTCGATCATTTAGAGGGTAGCATCGACAACCGAAAGTGTGTAAGTATTTTACATCGGGTTTGCGTTTGTGAAGGACATGATATGGAGTTTTTTTGAATCGTTTGTTGATTATAGATCGGTTTTGTGTGAAACAAGCGGTTGATACTGCTTCAGACCATAGGTTTAATGGAAGATTTGCAGAGGTGAGCATTGTTCTTGCAGCTTCTACTAATGTACGGTTTCGTCTTTCAACTACACCATTTTGTTGAGGAGTGTAGGCTACAGATCTCTGATGAGTAATGCCGGTAGAATCAAAGAAATTATTAAGAATCTGATTCGTGAACTCCGTTCCATTGTCTGTTCTTACATATCTGACCTGAGCTAGTAGACCAACTTGTACTCTTTTGATGAACTTGATTATTACATTTGGAGTTTCAGCTTTAGTAGCAAGAAAGTGAACCCAAGTGTAATGTGAGTAGTCATCCACAATAACCAAAATATATTTCTTTCCATTTTGACTGACAACGTGCATTGGTCCACACAAATCCATGTGCAATAAATGCAATGGAGCAACAAAACTAGGTTCGGGTTTGGGTTGAGTGTTGCACATGACATCTTTCTTAATTCACACGGTGAACAAAGATGATCTTTCTTGAAAGTGAGTTTCGGTAATCCTCTGACTAGGTTGTTGTGAGCAAGGTCGTTTAGCGTTCTGAAGTTCAGATGAGAGAATCGACGATGCCATAGGCAGGCTTGTGATGATGTTGCTTTCGCAAGCAAACAAATCGGTTTTGGTGATGTAATTTCTTTAAGTGCAATTTGGTATAAGTTCGAGTCTATGGAGCCTTTGAGAATATCAACGCCTTCAAGATTGGTCAATGCCGAACAAATTGTGACCTAGCCGAACAAATTGTGACCTAGCCCTTCGACAAAGTAGACTCTTTGAATTGTGACTTTATCATGAATGAGATCCCCATAGACGGTGATTTTAGCAATGTGGTCATTCCCAAAATGCACTATACCCAAGAATTTAGTCACAAAGTTCTTGAGCAGTGCCTTGTTCCCGGTCATATGTCGGGTGCACCCTGAGTCGAGGTGAGAGGGTCTAAACACACGCCTTGTGTTAGATAGATACTTTGAGTAATACTAACTAGCACGCAGAATTTACTAGCTAATACTTAGAAGATTATTTGTATTTATATGTATGAATGAATGAAACAGTGTATGAACAAGAGACAATGGTTATCTTCCAAAACGATTCAATATTATATTAATAATATGAGTGATCTTCAATATCACTAGGGTTTACAACCTTGAATCTTAACAAACAATACATACCTAAACTTTAACCTAGGATATCCTTTTATAGACCAAGGATTCCTGTACAAGATAACTATAATTCTAATTCTATAAGATATTCATCAAATCTTTTCTATAATTATCTTTTTACACGTTTACAAAATATAAGCAGTACAAACTTCTTGTGCTAGCAGTACTAAGTCAGTTAGTACTGCTAGGCTAATCTTCAGCAGTCTTCAATCTAGCCTTGACAGTTTGTACTGTTAGGTTTAATTCCCAACAATCCTCCCCTAAACTTATGATTTCTCTCCAAATCACTAAGTTTATTCAAATTAAACTTCACCTTTGATGATGGGGGGATTCTTCCAAACACTTACCACGTCAATCTCTTAGCTCTGGCCTTTCTTTGCTCTGCAAGATTGAATATCTTCCTAACTAGCTCATCTGCCATTTGAGAACCTTCTTCAACCTTGAGTGTAACTGATAACATAGCCATAAGAACTACTGGTCTAAGTGGATATTCTTTATCTACCAACATATATATCTCCAAATAATTCCCATGTAATTTCCTTGACTTGTGCTTGAAACCTCCATATTGCTTCTCCTCCATCTGGTTCATAAATCCTCTTCAACTGCACCCATAATTCCTTGTCTTTATCTTCAAGAGGATCTGCAATCTTGAATCTCTCCTATTCTAACATCTATAACTGGTTGAGATCTTCCCTGTCAAATCCTTTAAGCAAATCTTCAAACAACTTGTAGTTCTCAGTTTTCCCTCCAACTCTTATGATCTTCCACCCTTTCATTCTTCCTTCTGTGAATACTTTCCAGTCAATGATTGGATGCTTTGCTTGGAGTGGTTTGATGTTTGTGGATTCAGGAATTACTACAATCATGTTTTTGAGTTGTTCATCTGTTAACCTCTCAGATCCAGTCTTTTGTCTCTTTGATGTGTCTGACTCCAATACTTCAGGTCTTCTTTTCTCTCCTTTACTCTCTTTAGGATCATATCTGAACTCCTTTCGGATTGGCTTGTTGATTCTTGCATAAGCTTCATAATAAGCTTTTTCAATCTTTGCATCTGATCTCCCTTTGAAGTAACTCTGCTTCCAAAATGCTTGGTTCTTCAAATAACACTTCATGAAGCTTATCTGCTCTTTCTTTGTAGGCATCTTCTTCTTATATCCTTTCTTTTGTCTGTCCCTTATTTTTTGCATCAGATCATCTAGAGCCACTTCCTTATTCTTTGATAGAATGAACTCAGTAAGCAGTGCTGACTTTGCTTCCTCACTTAGACTTTCATCTGACTCCAATTGTACTGCTTTTGCCTTCACTATGGGATCAGTAGCAATTAAATACTGTATCTGTTCATCAAAAGATTCTTGAGCAATAGCAGCATCAGAAGCTAATCTTTCTTTTTCCAACCTTCTATCCTCCATGAATTTAGCTACTTCTTCTTCATGCATCTTCTTTGCTATTTCTTCATCATAATCTATTTGTTCTTGAGTCTTTGGCTTGACCTTTTTCTTCTGTGGTTCATCTTCTTCAACCAAAATCCCTTTCCCTTTGTCCTTAGCAGTTTGTATTGCTTCTTCTTCAACCTCAGCAGTTTGTACTGCTTCATCAACCTTCTTAGCAGTACCTTTTTCTTGCTTACCAGTACCTTGTTCTTGCTCACCCATATCAGCACCACCACCATCAGTACCTTCTTCATTCCTCCCCTGATTGTCAGATCCTGATCTCTTTTACTTATCTTTCCCTGATTTCCCTGTTTTCCTCCCCTGTTTGGGAGAATCACCATCATCATCTGAACTATCATCTGAGCTATCATCTGAACTTGAAGATAGTACCACCTTTTTACCCTTGGATTTCTTTACCTGATCCTTTAATGTCTTTACTCATGTAATCAACTTTGTGTATACCAGGGCAAAAATTTTCTTGTGACTTTTCAATTCAGCTTCCAGAGAGACCACCTTTTCAGACAATTTGGTACAAAGATCCATCAATTCTTTTAGTTTATCTCTGCCCTCATCACTTCTAGCTGTGTTACCTGCTAAGAGAGGTGAATCAAGGGGCATAGATTCAGTTTCTACCCTAGTTAGACTAGGATGTACACCTGAACCACCCAGAGATTCCAGTTGGCCTGGGATTACACCACCTGTGGCAAGTGTTTGAAGACTTGGCACATTAGGTGTTGCCATGGAAGAGGTCTTAGTTATGTTTACACTGTCCTGCCCAGCTACTAAGCCAGATGCAGTAAGTGTAAGCCTCATCCATACTATCATGAAAGATAGGCTCATCTGCTTCATAGGTCTGAGTAGGAGGACTAGACTGAGCAATCATAGTCTCCTTTCTTGTTCTTCTCCTATAAGTTGTGGTGACTGGGGGTGTATGAGTGATATTGGGAACCTGAATGGATGTGTGTTGGGGCTCAGTTGGGTTTACTGACCCTTCATCCTGAACAACTTGAATCATCTAAGGAAATAGAGGTATTTCTACCCCATTAAACAGTCTACTAGCCATAGCCATGTTTTGAAAAACCTTTTCTTGCCGGCTAGGAGTAGGAAAATTTTCTTTAGGTTCTTAAGCAAATTCTTTTTCTTATTCAAAAAGGTTTGAACAAATCTTGGATACATAAGAAATTTAGTTTTGCTTTTAACATTGTTAACCATACTCTCAAATATTAATTTAGAAAAATTGAAAACTTTGTTTGTAGATAAACATATGAGAGAAATAGAAATATTGCTACTGAATTGCTCCCATGATGTTCTTTTAGGACTTAAACAATGTAAGAGAGTATGTATTAGAAATCTCCATTGTGGGAAGAAACATCCCTTTTGAAAAGTTAGTTTTTGATTGGATGTATCATACCCCATTCTGGCAATTTCTTGCCAAATTTTAGTGTTTGGCATATTATTGATACCATCAGAATCCTCTAACTTAAGATGTCTCCTAAGAGTGGATTCGGTAACAATAAAGGATATGCCATCCACTTTAGAATGGATTTCTATGTCTCCATCCTCACTAGTCATGACAGTTGCAGTCTGCCAAAACTGTGTGATGTGAGAGTCAAAAAGAGTAGGGGAAACAGTTAGAGCATACCTTATATGAGACGCGTTCAAGAAGTCCCAAATCTCATAAAATTTTGGTCCATCCCCTTGCTCTGTTCTCTCCAAGCAAGCAACCATGTTGTGAGTCTTAACAAAATCCAAATCAGCCATTAGTAATGATGATTCTTTGCAAGTTATATTAGAATGATGATCGGATGTAGGTTAATTGATTTTGGGAAGAGTCAATTGGGTTTTATAATGATACTGTTAGGGTTTTGAGAATTGTGCGCAAAGGATAACTATTATCTTTTAGAAAGAGAATATGTAAATATTAAGAAAGTAAATAAGTATCCTCTAGAAAATCCCTATAAGTATGGTAAGTAACGGTTTTACCCAACGGCTAGAAAAATTTGTTACTGACACATTAGTTACAACGGCTAGTTGAGCAGTACAAAGTTTACACTAGCAGTACAAACTTTGCACTGACAGTACTAACTGTTGAAGAAAAAATTGCTTGACAGTATTAACCTCATATAGTTTTTAGCAAACTACCAGCTATCAACGGATTTGATATGTCTTTACTGTGGAAAACTAGAAGGGGGGGTTGAATAGTTTTACGTCTTTTTAATTTATGAAAACTTTTGTTTACTTTTTAAAAACTTCGATTCTATCTTATGTGAATTCAACTCTTGATCAATATGAACATATATAAACAAATATAGATAAGTAATGCAAGTAATGTAAATGTAATGAAATAAGAGAGAGAGATGGAAAGATCAAACCACAACACGGAGATTTATAGTGGTTCGGCTACAAGGACACCTTCCTTGCCCTACTCCACTCCTCGAGTCACCTACTCAAGAGTTTTCTTCACTATGTCAACAAACTCCCTTATGGCGGAGAAACCTTACACAACTTTAGCTTACACCGGCTTAACGACACAAAGCTAGATGTCGAGTCCTAATCGTAGCTAGAACCAATCTCACAACTTATACACAACTTCTACACGACTTAATCACGACTTCTTCACGACTTCTTCACAACGGCTTCACGACTTCTTCACGACTTCTTCACAACTTCTTCACGACTTGTTCTTCACGACTACTTCACGACTACTTCTTCACAACTACTTCACAACTACTTATTCACAACTACTTCACAACTAATTTACAACATTACTACGTAATTACACTTAGATCTACTTATCACAACTATACAACACTTTACACAACAACACAATTGAATGAGGTAAGTAATAACACTTCTTCACTAGTTGAAGTAGAGTTCTACTTTTGCACTTTTGGTGGTGGAAGCTTGGATCACTTAGAAACCAAAACTTAAGATTATATGATCAAAGGATTTTGAAGATATGAAATGTGATTTAAAACAGAAAGTTTTAGTGTGCAAAAGGTGAGTAAAAGTCTAGGAGAAGACTGGTATTTATAGGAGAAAATTTGGACAGCTGGAAGTCTACTGGAGCGGGGGCGGTCCCCTTAAATAGGGGGCGGTCCCCTTAATAATTAAGGGGGCCGCCTAGTAAAATTAAGGGGGCCGCCCCTTCTGTCCATTGGCCAATTTTGTCCTTTTGTGGGGAAGGTTTTTCTGGAACATTTTAACTGATTTTGGTTAAAAATTTGAATTCATATTTTTATAAAAGATTAAACATTTTTATTTAATGCCAAAAATGTTTTTCAAAAATATATAAAATGTTTTTGATGTTTTATAAAAAATCTAGTTATTAAGAAAATGTTCCTTTGATCATATAATGCATTAAACATTAGTTCATTCATACCTTAAGTGATTTGAGTTGTAGAAATAGATATTTACAACTAAATACTTGTTTACGTCATAATTTTCCGATTAATGATTTTACATTTTGTGATTATCAAAACGTAGAGATATCGAAAAATATTAATAACGTGTTTAGGCATTATTTATATCAACATTTACCAATAGCCGTTTGCTTTGGACTAGCCAACTCTTCAGTCTTAGATATGGTGAGTTGATGACCATACAGTTTTTGGTAAACTGTCAACCATGAACGGATTTGATTATTCTTTACCAGAAACCGTTTGCTCTGGACTAGTTGATTCTTATGTGGATTAGACATGGTGAATCAATAACCATTTGTTGTGTGCAAAGATCACACTCTGAGCTCCAAAACACCATTCAGTCCAAAACATAAAGCACTTGATAATTCCTTTGTGCTTATCATCCACACCTGCAATTGTTAGTCTAAAAACAAGAAAACAAAGTGCAAAGCACTTGTTTTATAACATATAAGCATATGACTAACAGTGCTGACAAAAAGGAATTAATTTCCTTGAGGTACCCAAGCCATTACTGACTTAGGCTTGCCTCTTGCATCAACATAATTCATCCTCTTTAAAACAATTTGAGCACCATTGGATTGGATTGGTCTCCAAATCCAATATGCTGGTGCATTAACACCATTTCCCATATTTGCCCTAGCAGTGTTTTCAATATCACCAGTACCAACTGCTTGGCTAGCAGTATGAACTGCTGGCTTTGCAATTGTTACCTTAGGCTTCCAAACTTGTTTAGTGTGCACTGCTTTGTTCTGAAAGGGTCTTCTAACAGTTGTTGGTGCTGATTTAAAAGTTGTTTGTGCACCTTGAACTGTTGGTCTTGGGTAAACAGGTCTCATTGGTCTGACAGTATGAACTGCTGGTCTAGCAGTACGAACTAGTCTTTGGCCATACTGTAAAAGAACTGATCTAGGTATCATTCTAGCCATTGTAGGGTGAGTGGGAGGTCTTACTGAGTTCACCCTAGGACTTGAATACCTAGTTACCCTGTTGTTGCAATAAGCAGCAAGATGGTCAAAGCTACCACATGTATAACAATCTTTCCTATAACAGACAAAGTCATCACCTAGTTGGTGAGACTTGGGGTTATTCCAATTCCTTTGGTTACCTCTGGGCTTGTTTGTGGTTCTATACAATTCAGCATACTTAACTGTTTTCTTAGCAGTTGTAACCTTTGACTTAGGCCTAACAGTTGTGTTCTTAACCACCTTGTGAACCTTTGGTTCCTCTACCTTAATACTAACAGGCTTAACCACAGCCTGATCATCCTCATCATCAGAAGTCCAATCCTCTATGGTTGGAGCATCTGAGTCCCTAGCTGAGGACACCTTATCCTCAGAGAGAGAAGCATCACTTGCACTCTCATATACAGGCTTATCAACTACTACATCCTCTTTAGGTTTGGGACCATATTCAAGCTTTGGTAGTTGAAATTCAGGGGGTCCTGTATGTTCTAGGTCAATACCTGGAGGAGCAGGTATTTGTTGGGAATTAAACCAACAGTTGGTACGGTTCATTGAAAGTTAGTACGGTTGAAGATTTATTGAAGTATACATCAGCAGTTGGTACTGCTGATACATTGAAGTTCGTACTGCTTATATGATAAAGACAGATCGTGCATGGATAAATATAGAAAAGATATGGTATATATCTTATTTAGGTTTTGTGATACGGTTAGATGTTTTACTTGTATAGGACTCTTTGCATTATAAAAAGAGATCCTTAGTTAGGGTTTTGATATATCCCTTCATACGAATTATCAAGAGCTTCACGTTCATATTGTAATCGTTCGATATATATTGAAGTGATTGTTTGGTTGATATCGTTTGTGTTCTTATTTGTTCTTATTGTTTTATTCAATCAATCACCAAACACAAAATATCTTCTAGATACTTGGTAGTAAATTCCGCGTGCTATCAAGTATATACTCAAAGTATCCCCAACACAACGTGTGTGTTTAGATCCGGTCAAGTGGTATCAGAGACAGGTTTCTGATACTTTGAGTTTAGAAGATCCAGAAGTATTTACTCACTAGCAACCAAGAAGATGGACATGGAGACACCTCAAACCTCAATCCTTGCTAAACTCCCCATGCTGAAACAGAATGAATACGATTTATGGCGGCTCAGAATAGAGCAATATTTCATGGTGCAAGACTATGCATTATGGGATATCATTATCAATGGTGATTCCTTCAAACCAATTGCTGTTGAAGAAACACGTGCTGATGGTTCCAAGATCACAAAGCTTAACACTGAGCCAGTTACAAACGAGGAGAGAATAAAAAAAAAGAATGATCAGAAGGCTAGGAATTTGTTACTAATGGCAATTCCTAATGATCAAGTGCTGAATTTTAGCCATTACGAATCTGCTAAAACTCTTTTTGAAGCAGTGGTGGAAAGATTTGGTGGCAATGAAGCTACCAAGAAGGCACAGAAAACCCTACTTAAGCAAAGTTATGAGAACTTCACTGCATCAAGCAATGAAACTTTGGACCATATCTTTAATAGGCTTCAAAAGATCATCAGTCAACTTACTGTGTTGAAGATTGTGATTCCACAGGAAGACCTCAACATGAAGTTTCTAAATAGTTTACCTGCTGAATGGAACACTTATGTTGTGGTTTGGAGCAATAAACCAGAGCTGGAGAAAATGACAATGAATGAGCTTTACAACAATCTTAAGATTGTTGAGCAGAAGGTCAAGAAGAGTGGTAGCACTAGTTCCAGTTCAGGGAATATGGCTTTTGTATCTTCTTCAAACAGTTCGAATCATGAAGATGAAGAAGCAGTTGGTACTGCTAAACCAACAGTTAGCATTGCTAGTATAAAAACTAGTACTGCTGGCTTGACTGAAGAGACCATATATGCATTTGTGTCAGAACAGTCTGGTGGGTCTAAGATCTTTAATGAAGATCTTCTTCAAATTGCTGAAGATGATTTGGAAGCTATGGATTTAAAGTGGCAGTTGGCTTTGATAAGCATCAGGGCTAAGAAGTATTACCAAAGGACTGGGAATAAGATTACCTTCAATGGAAGAGATGTTGCTGGGTATGATAAGTCTAAGGTGGAATGCTTTAATTGTCACAAGATGGGGCACTTTGCCAGGGAATGTAGAGGTCCAAGACAACAAAGCAACCAGGGTCAAGGGTTTAAGAATCAGCAAGGAACAAGGAGAACAGTTAATGTTGAAGAGCCTTCTTCCAAGGCTATGGTAGCTGTAGATGGAGCTGGATTTGATTGGAGCTTCATGGAGGAAGAAGAGGAACCAGCTAACTTGGGTTTGATGGCTTTCTCAGACTCTGAGGTACATATACTTGAAAAATGCTCAAACTCTTGTCGTGCTTTAAAAGATTATGAAAATGTTAAGAAACAGTATGATGATCTTAGAGTAGAATTTAATCAAGTAAATTCTAGTCTGACAAATCATAAAAGAGGATTAGCTGTTTTGGAAGAACAAATTGTGTTTTATAAACAGAATGAGTCAAACTTTTCTGATGAGATAGGTGTTTTAAAGAGGGATTTGCAAATAAAAGATAATAAAATGAGTGGACTTGTATATGAACTAGAGAAGCTTAAAAAGGAAAAAGAAAACATCCAGTTAAGTGTAGATACTCTTGAATATACTTCAAACGGAGTTAAGAAGATTGTAAAGAGTCAAATACTTAACAAAGCTAAATCTGGTTTAGGTTATAAGTCAGTTGCACCCCCTTTTAGAGGAATGTTTGCTCCACCAGGAATTAATTTAGCTCATATAGGTTTAGAAGAGTTTAAGGATATGGATTTTCCTGGATATGGTGTTAAGATTAATGAGAATCCTGTTAAATTTGTTAAGGCAGAAGATTCTTTTGTAAGTGCTAGTGATAAATCTCTTTATGAGGAAAAGATGTCCTCTGATAGGAACTCAGATGCACCAACTATTGAGGATTGGACATCTAATGATGAGGATGTAGAGGTTAATGATAAACCTAATGTTGTTAAGGTAGAAGTTAAACATGCTCCTAAAGTGGTTAAGACTGAAAACATAAAACCAGTTAGGAAAAGTGTTCGATATACTGAGATGTATAGGACTAAGAACAGATCATCAAGTTCTGAGGGTGGTCATAGGAACTGGAATCACTTAAAATCTAAGCAGTTGGATAATAAGTTTGCTATGATTAGAAAAGTGTGCTTTGTTTGTGGAAGTTTTGATCATATGGCTGCTTATTGTGATTCTAACCCATGAAAAAAGAGGGTTTCTGGGAACACAAGGGTGAATAGAAATAACAATGCTAGGGTAACTCAAAACAGTCCAACTAGATTAACAAACCCTAATGCAAATCATAAGATGTCACCCAAAGCTGTTATGTTAAAGACTGGCATCAAAACAGTTTCAACTGTTAGTCAAAACAAGTGGTTTAATAACAAGCAAACTGTTTCAAGTGCAAAACAATTTTCAAATCATGCACAAACAGTTAAAAGGCATTTTTATGAGAAAACAACAATGACCAATCAGAAGTGGGTGCCTAAAATTAAACAAGCAGTTCCAACTGCTAGGTCAGCAGTTCCAACTGCTAGACCAGCAAATCCTACTGCTAGGCACTTAAATGTTAAGGGAAAAAGGGGCAATGCTGTCAAGGCCTCAGCACATTGGGTTAGATATTCTACCAAACCCAATGGTGCATCAAAGACCTCCAACAAGTTTTCTCATCTTGATGCACAAGGCAGATCCAAACCAGTGATGGTTTGGATCCCCAAAAGAAACTAACACCTTTATTTTGTGTGCAGGAACATCCTTCAAATGGTAAAGAAGATAGAGGATATTCAGACAGTAGATGTTCAAGGCACATGACAGGCAACATGTCATATCTTTCAGACTTTATTGCATTGGATGGTGGACCAGTTGTCTTTGGTGGTGGTGTTGGAGGAAGGATTACTGGTAAAGGGGTAATTAAAACTGGTAATCTTGATTTTGAAAATGTGTATTATGTACCAGAACTTAAGTACAATCTTTTCAGTGTATCACAAATTTGTGATAAACAGAACAAAGTTTTATTTACTGATACTGATTGTCTTATACTTTCTCCTGATTTCAAGCTACCTGATGAAAGTCAAGTATTGCTTAAAATCCCTAGAAAGGATAATACATACAGTGTTGAGATGAATAAACTAGTTCCTAAGGTTGGACTAACTTGTCTTGTTGCAAAAGCCACATTAGAAGAATCAAGTTGGGTTGAAGCTTTAGAAGAATCAAGTTGGGTTGAAGCTATGCAAGAAGAGCTACTTCAATTTAAAATTCAGAATGTATGGGTTATTTTTTATCTACCAAGGGAATGAGAGTGATTGGTACAAAGTGGGTATTCAGGAACAAGAAGGATGAGAGGGGCATTGTGATAAAGAACAAAGCAAGATTGGTTGCTCAAGGCTATACTCAGGAAGAGGGTATAGATTATGAGGAAGTTTTTGCTCCAGTTGCCAGGATTGAAGCAATAAGATTATTTCTTGCTTATGCTTCATTTATGGGATTTATGGTCTATCAAATGGATGTGAAAAGTGCCTTTCTGTATGGTACTATTGATGGGGAGGTCTATGTTTCACAACCTCCAGGTTTTATAGACCCAGAGCATCCTGACAAGGTTTATAAGGTGGTGAAAGCTCTATATGGATTGCATCAGGCTCCAAGAGCTTGGTATGAAACTCTTGCTAAATATCTTCTGACAAATGGGTTTCATAGAGGGAAAATTGATCAAACTCTCTTTATTAAAAAGAACAAGGGTGATATTCTACTGGTACAAGTCTATGTAGATGACATCATTTTTGGTTCTACAAAGAAACAGATGTGTAAGGAGTTTGAAAAGCTGATGAAAGACCAATTTCAGATGAGTTCTATGGGAGAGCTTACCTTCTTTCTTGGTCTTCAAGTACAACAAAAGCCAGATGGTATATTTATCTCTCAGGATAAATATGTTGGTGAAATATTGAGGAAATTCCAATTCACAGATGCCAAGGTTGCTAGTACACCAGTTGACAAGGAGACACATTTGCTATTAAAGGATCACAGTGGTGAAGATGTGGATGTGCACATGTATAGATCTATGATTGGGTCTCTGATGTACCTTACATCATCTAGGCCTGACATTATGTTTGTTGTTTGTGCCTGTGCAAGATTCCAAGTAAATCCTAAGGTGTCTCATCTCACAGCAGTAAAGAGAATCTTCAGATACCTTAAAGGTTAGCCTAACTTGGGGCTATGGTATCCTAAAGAGTCTGCATTTGATCTAGTGGCATTCTCTGATTCTGATTATGCTGGTGCTAGCATGGATAGAAAATCTACAACAGGTGGTTGTCAGTTCTTAGGTCGAAGATTAATCTCTTGGCAGTGTAAGAAGCAGACTATGGTGGCCACATCTACTACTGAAGCAGAATATGTGGCAGCGGCAAGTTGTTGTGCTCAAGTTCTTTGGATTCAAAACCAGATGCTTGATTATGGGTACAATTTCTTAAACGCAATTATACATATAGACAATAGCAGTACAATGTGTATCATTAAGAATCCAGTTCAACATTCAAAAACTAAACATATTGAAATTAGACATCATTTTATAAGAGACTGTGCTGAAAAGAAGTTAATAAAAGTTGTTAAAATACACACTGATGACAACTTTGCTGATCTCTTAACAAAAGGTTTTGATGTAGGAAGATTTCAGTACTTGGTAACAGGTATTGGAATGCTTAATCCTTCAAAAGATTAATGTCTAAATGTTTTTGGTTTTTGTACTGCTAGTTGTGCTATTTGTATAGTTAGTACTGCTTGGTAATTTTTAGTACTGCTTGTGAATTTGTTAGTCAATTGTGATAACTGTTAAAAGAAAATATTGTGTATTGTGTTTTCTTTGGTTTTGGACTAACATTTCAGGTTAAGAAAAGCTTTTTGCTTTGGATTGTGCTTTGAAAAGTATAGTGGTTTGGATTGTCAAGTGTGAATGCTTGTCACACAACAAATGGTAATTGATTCACCATGTCTAACCAACATAAGAATCAACTAGTCCAGATCAAACGGTTTCTGGTAAAGACTACTCAAATCCGTTTATGGTTGACAGTTTACCAAAAACTGGTTGGTTATCAACTCACCAAATCTAAGTGTGAAGAGTTGGCTAGTCCATAGCAAACGGCTATTGGTAAAGACATGTAAAATCCGTTCATAGCTAATAGTTTGCTAAAAACTATAAGTGGACAAAAATGTTTTCAAATCCACATTCAAAATTACAACTTGATTTTATCTCTGAAAACTTTTTGCTAACAGTTTGTACTGCTGGGGTTGACAGTTTGTACTGCTGGCTTCACCAGTTCATACTGATTGTTCAAACTTAGTTCCTACTGAGTTTATGCTCTGTGATACACCTCTCTCAGAAGGTAATACATCTGGAAGTGTTGAGAGCAGTTTGAAACTAAACAACTGAATTGATGGTAACTTGTACAAATTGTCTTATTGGATGCTGAGCTTGGATGTCATATGTTCTAGTTCATCTGATGGTGAAGGTTCTTCCAAACAGGGGAGGAATAAAGTTTGTTCTAGTTGCTGTTAAAGATGATTATGAAATTCAGGGGAGGAATTAAGAGTCAGAGATGAATTATAAAGAAGTGCATAAAAAGTTTATTCATTACAGAGGTGGATTCATTACATAAGAAAAACCAACACACAACAAACCAACCAACTCCTAACATCACAAACTGATCAACTACCAACACACAAACCTAAACCAATCTAACACATAATCACTACTCAAGCTTCCTTTTGCCTTTGTCCTTGAAGTCTAGCATGGATTTGTGAACTCCTTTGCTATTGATTGAGTTCCACACTTTCCAACTAGGAAGTCCCAAAACTTGTTTCTTAGGTCTTGGAAGTGGAAGTGGTTGATGTTTTTCGGGCACTTGAACCTTACTCATTTTTGCCACAGCTTTCTCTATCTCTCTTGTCAATACAACTGATAGTGGAAGTGCTTGTTGATCATCATCATCAGAGGATATTGAAAGGTCATCGTCAGAAGATACTTCTTGAGCTTTTGGAGATGGGTTTCTGATAGTCAGATTAGTGTAGTTCGGTGGAAAGTAAGATCTCCATCCATCACTTTCTGAATCTGAAGAAGAATCTGATGAAATCTCAACAATGTTTGGATTGGATGAACTCATTGGGTTTGATAGTTGTGATTTGAAGGTTGATGTGAAGAATGATGGGTTAGTAATGAGAATTTAAGGCTTTTTATAGAACCAATAGAGTTATTAAAGAAATTAAATGCTGGGTTGGTATAAGGAAGTAAATTCTTTGGGTTGGTACTTAGAATTAATTCCTTATATGAATAAATTTAATTTTGGTAATTTTTGAAGAGTTGACCAAAAAGAGTATGATACGTGAAGAAAATTACCAAGTGTTTCGAGATTCAAGATAAGTGTTTGAAAGAATCTACCCCATCAACATAAGCAGAAGTTTAATTCAAGAAACTTGTTGATTTGCATAGAAATCATAAGTTTAGGGGAGGATTGTTGGGAATTAAACCAACAGTTGGTACGGTTCATTGAAAGTTAGTACGGTTGAAGATTTATTGAAGTATACATCAGCAGTTGGTACTGCTGATACATTGAAGTTCGTACTGCTTATATGATAAAGACAGATCGTGCATGGATAAATATAGAAAAGATATGGTATATATCTTATTTAGGTTTTGTGATACGGTTAGATGTTTTACTTGTAAAGGACTCTTTGTGCTATAAAAAGAGATCCTCAATTAGGGTTTTGATATATCCCTTCATACGAATTATCAAGAGCTTCACGTTCATATTGTAATCATTCGATATATATTGAAGTGATTGTTTGGTTGATATTGTTTGTGTTCTTATTTGTTCTTATTGTTTTATTCAATCAATCACCAAACACAAAATATCTTCTAGATACTTGGTAGTAAATTCCGCGTGCTATCAAGTATATACTCAAAGTATCCCCAACACAATGTGTGTGTTTAGATCCGGTCAGTATTCCTCTATGAGGAGGTGGACAAGTGTTGTACCCTAAACCTGACTTAGCCTTATTGAGTATTTGACACTCAATTATCTTGCTCACTCCCTTAGATGCATACTCTAATGTGTTTACACTTAATTGGATGTTCTCTTTAGCTTTCTTAAACTTATCCAATTCAGCTCTTAACAAACTAATTTTAGCATCTTTAAACATTAAATCTCTCTTGAGCACAGCTATAGTATCACTAAAACTATTATAGTGAACTATCTATTCCTCTAAGACAGCCAAACCCCTTTTATGATTTGCTAGATTAAAACTGGTCTGGTTTAGCTCTATTCTCTGTTCCTCTTACTGTTTCCTAAGTGTTTCTAATTCTTTTAAAGCACCACATGATTTAGAACATTTAGAAACTTGTACCTCAGAGTCTGAGAAAGCCATGAGAGCAACCTCTGTAGATGCTGCTTCATCCTCTGCAATGTAGCTCCAGTCAAACCCTAAGCCATCAATGGCAACCATAGCCTTTGACCTTGAGTCTGTAACCTCCACAACTCTTGATCCTGTTGACTTGCCTTCATATCCCTTATTCCTTGAGTCCTGCTGTCTGGGCTTCCTGCATTCTCTTGAAAAGTGACCCATCTTGTGGCAATTGTAGCACTCAATCTTTGATTTGTCATACCCAGCAACATCATTGCTGTTTATGATTATCTTCTTTCATGTCCTCTTCAAAAATCTCTTGGCCCTCATGCTGAGAAGAGAGAGCTGCCACTTGATGTCCATCTCTTTAATGTCATCATCATTGATCACTTGAAGGTCTTCATGAGTCAACATACTTCCATTGTGCTGAGTAGTCAGGAAAGCACAATAAGTATTCTCATCCAAAAGTCCATTAGTACTGCTTGAAGTACTAGCAGTACCAATGTTTGAACTAGCAGTACCAACTGCTCCAGCAACTTGAACTTCTTCTTCTGGACTTGAGGTACTGGGAGTTGAGACAAAGGCCAAATTCCCATAGCTTGAGCTTGTTCTAGAAGACTTCTTAACATCATGTTCCACTATTTTTAAGTTGCTATAAAGATCCATCAGACTCATAGTATTAATGTCTGGCTTGTTCTTCCAGACAACTACATGCATAGCCCATTCTGATGGTAGACTTCTTAGGAATTTTGAGTTGAGATCTTCTTGTGGAATATTAAATTCAAGAACAGCAAGCTGACTCACTAGCTTCTGAAGCCTGTTGAACATATGGTCTAGTGACTCATTGCTTGTTGCTGAGAAGTTCTCAAACTGTTGCTTGAGTAGGGTCTTCTGAGTTTTCTTGGTGGCTTCATTCCCACCATATCTGGAAATTATAGCTTCAAAAAGTGTCTTGGCACACTTGAACTTACTGAAGTTCAATAGTTGATCATTAGGTATAGTCAGCAGTAGCAAGCTTCTTGCCTTAAGATCATTCTTGTGCTGGGTCTTCTCTTCAGTAGTAATTGGCTTTTTCTGCACAGTTGTTTCAGTCTTACCCTCAACTACAGTTGTAGTGGTTGTGGGCTTAAAAGAGTTCCCTTCTTCTATGATTTCCTAGAGTGCATAATCCTGCACCTGGAAGAATTGCTCTATCCTGAGCCTCCACATATCAAACTCATTGGGTTTGAGCATTGGTAACTTTGCAGCAATGTTTCTTTGAGATGTCTCCATGTCCATAACTTCTTGAAAAACAGTTCTTCCTGTATCTTCTAATTCAAAGTATCAGAACCTATCTCCGATACCACTTGAGAGGATCTAAACACACGCCTTGTGTTAGATAGATACTTTGAGTAATACTAACTAGCACGCGGAATTTACTAGCTAATACTTAGAAGATTATTTGTATTTATATGTATGAATGAATGAAACAGTGTATGAACAAGAGATAATGGTTATCTTCCAAAACGATTCAATATTATATTAATAATACGAGTGATCTTCAATATCACTAGGGTTTACAACCTTGAATCTTAACAAACAATACGTACCTAAACTTTAACCTAGGAGATCCTTTTATAAACCAAGGATTCCTGTACAAGATAACTATAATTCTAATTCTATAAGATATTCACCAAATCTTTTCTATAATTATCTTTTTACACGTTTACAAAATATAAGCAGTACAAACTTCTTGTGCTAGCAGTACTAAGTCAGTTAGTACTGCTAGGCTAATCTTCAGCAGTCTTCAATCTAGCTTTGACAGTTTGTACTGTTAGGTTTAATTCCCAACACGAGGTACCAGAGGCACACTTGGACAAGCTGCACATCAAAGCAAGAAACATAATATTTGGAACCCATTGAATAAGTGGTTCCACGTAGTAGACAGTTTAGATTGCAAACCCAGTGGGTTAAACTTATCAATGATAGTGGTGCTAGGTTCGCTTGTCTTCTTAACCGGTTGCCATCTATAACCTACGTGTTTGAACACTCTTCCAGTTGGTTTCCACCTAAGCCAGGATCTAGGGAATAATTCATGATACTCAAATTTTCTACCCGTTGGGATCCATACCCATTTTTGCTTAGGCTTCTTTTTTCTAGGTTTTGGTAGAGCTTTCCTAGTACTTTTGGCATTCATGATATCACAATTCAAAATAGCATGCTCACAATAAGAAGAAACATAATTATAAGCAACAGAATTAAAACAAGCATTCTTGCTATTAGAAGCAACAGATCCATGCACATTTAAGTCATTACAGTCATTCATTCGCTTAGAGCATTTTTTATTGAAAGCTTTAAAATGTCTAGGTTTTTCTACTACATTAGTGAAAGGCTGAGAGGCACTAGTCTTCAAAGCACATTTCATAGATGGTCTCGCCTTGCTACAAGTAGTGTCTAAACCTGGATCAAAAAGCAAATCTACGTTAGGAGATTGTGTAGTTTGATCATGTTGAGCTAACTTCTGTTTCTTACGATTCTTGTTCTTATGTTTCTTTGACTCTTTGGTTTTCTTTTCTATAGGGGGAGGAGTCAATGAATATATTGGTGCATCTAGAGGCATATCCTTACTAAGTAATGCTTGCTTCCTTGCTATTTCTAACTCTTTGTTATGAATCATATCATTAGAACCATAAGGTTCTCTAGCAGAAGTAGATCCAATTTTATACATTCCTGGAGCAATTACTTTGGGATTAGATAAAACCTTTTTTTGTTTTGGCTCAAGAATATGAGTTGTTTGTTTTTGATGTGCCAAAAAAGTTGGTTGGTTTGAAAAATATGAAAAATTTTGTTTTTCCGACTGGCGTGATCCCACAAACTCATTATTCTTGGTTTTTGTCAAATCAAGAACTTTAGATTTGAGTTCCTCGTTCTCTTTTAAGATTATTTTCAAAGAAGTTTCGTAGGAAAGCTTGTCGTATTTGTTTTCTTCAATTTTCCGCTGCAAGTTTGCTTCAAACATTGAAGATTGTTTTTCAAGTTTAGCACAAGAGTTTTCAAATTTGGCAGTACGACAAGACAATTCCTCGTTCAACTCAACATTATTTTTCAAGCATTCTCTTAGACTCTCTTTGAGTAAAAGGTTTTCCATTTCTAAAGACGTTTGTTTATTTTCCAATTCTTTAATTTTCTCCTCATTTTTTTGCAAATTGTGGTTTGTGATTCAATTTGATTTAGAAAATATTCTTTTTGAATGTTAGAGTTTAGGCTGAGAAAGTCATATTCATCTTCAAGAGATGTGACATAAGTTAAATCAGTTTGCATTTCAGAAATCAATGCCTCTTCAAAGGCTTTAAATTGATCATTAACTTTATTCATGGGAGGCTCGAAAAATGTTTTACCAGTTTCTTGACTTCCCTTAAGATGTCCATTTCATAAGAATTGGATTTCAAAAGTTCATCCAATTGAAACTCTTGCTTTCCACAAATAACAGATAACGTTCTATTTATTTGATTTTTGAGATTGCAAAAGGTTTTCTCGCTAAGCTCTCATATTTGTTTGCATCATATGGGTTGTCAAAGATCTGATCCATGTGATGTTGCACATTTTTTGGTTTTCTTGAAAGAGCATTTTCCTTATTTAATAAACCATAATCGGCACTAAAGTAGGAGAAATTTGTTTTCTTTTGGTTAACTTTTAAACGTTTTTGGATTTTCTCTTGGGAGATGTCATTAGGAACAAACATGTAATCTTTGAAGGTATTAAGTCTCATGTAATCAGCATTATACAAACTTGATTTTTGACGTTTAACCATGTCAAGATAAGATGGTTTAGTATAACCAAGACCCTGCTTTAAATCCATGAGTGAATCTAGTTTAGGCAATAACATGTACATCGTCTGAGAAGTCTGACCGGTAGTGCGAAGTTTTGTTTCAGCTCTAGTTAATCGTTGAATACAATTAGCTTTTTCTTTTTTAAGTTTGGAAACTTCATTTTCAAAATTCTTTTTGATGTTATCAAAAATTGAAGAGTTAATTACACAAATGGTCACTGTGGTTTACCGGGTCGTGCATATTTGGTCACTATACTTTTTTTTCGCCGGGTTTGGTCATTGTGGTTTATGTTTTTTACGGATCCAAGCCAAAATCGTTAACTGAGTTAAATATTTCGTTAAGTCAACACACGTGACCATCACGTGAGGGATATTTTTGTCATTTCCTGTTTCCTTCTCTTTTGCCTCTATAGTCCCAAGAAATACTCTTCAGATCATAAAATAAAAACCCCCAAACACTAACTCACACCAACTATCCGATCAAAAAAAATTAAAAAAAAAATCAAAGTGATTGCGCAATAATGGTTGATTTAAATGAATGTACTCTTCGAAAAGAAGGAACAACCTTTGATCCTAATCAAGCATACGGTATGTTGTTTATGAGTGACTGAAAATTTAATGGAATTATCGTAGTATATGTTGTTAATTAAATAATGTGATGTGTTTTTTTTCAGGTAATTCAAACCCTACACGTTTTACATTGGAGATACATCATGGAGGTTTTTTTACAATGGGTTCAGGAAGGCGTTACATGAATGGTAAGGTTAATTGGTTTGATGCAGTTGATATAGATGAGTTTTCAGTGACAGAACTTAAAGATATGTTAAGAAGGTTGGGTTACAAAGAGGAAGACACTATGTACTTCCATTTTAGAACGCCTAATAAGGATTTAGATACTGGATTACATCCACCAGCTAATGACAGTGATGTCCTACATTTGGCAAAGTTTTTAGGAAAAAATAAGGTGATTGAGGTATACATGGAACTATGGTTGTCTAGTATAGATATTTTTCAACAATCTACCAATAAGCCAAAGGTTACATTTGATGTCCCACAACAGTCTAAGAACATAGAACATGATGAGGATGTTGTCATGAATTCACAGCCATGGGCCACTGAATTTGATATGTCAAATGATTTTGATCCTTTTTTTGAAAAAGAAAATAGTTCTAGTGGTGATGTAAGGGGCCAATGTATTGGGAAGAATGTTGATGTAGATGAAGTTAGTGATTTAATGGAGGATGATGAGAACCCAGTCAATGATGTTGAGGTTGATATGGACTATTTTAGGCAAAGCTTAGAACAGAATGTAGAACAGGTTGATGGTAGTGAACAAGAGATTGAAAACACTGATATTGAGCTTGATCTTGAAGAATTTGAGAGCCAATCAAATTCTGAGGGTGACATTGAATGTGAAAGAAATACAGCTTTGAGAAAGTTGACCAAAAAACAAAGATCACTTCATGGTATGGCTTCTGAGGGAAATTTTTATATAGGGAAAAAGATACCTAGCAAAGAAGTGATTAAAGAAATGGTAAGTAAGCTTGCTGTTGAGGAAAGAAGGCAGCTACATCTTGATAGAAATGATAAGAAAAGAGTAAGGGTAATTTGTAGAGGTAAAACACCAACATTTTCTAATAATGCAGAGTCACATGATGCCAGTGGGCCCACTAATATTCCAAGTGGGAGTGGGGGGACTGATATGCCAGGTACAAAAGATAATGGACCAGATGATGGGCCAACTGATGGGCCTGTTATAGATAATACTGAAAGTTGCCCATGGCTTTTACATGTTTCCAAAGGTCCACAAGATGAGACATGGGTTGTCAAGACATTTAGGGATACCCACAAATGCTTACAAACAAGAGATGTCAAAAAGTGTACAGCCTCTTATTTATCAAAAGATGTGGAGCAGTCAATAGTTCCTAACCCTAAAATCCCAACTGTAGCTCTCAAAGACCAATTGCAAAAAAAATACCACTTAGGAGTTTCCAAGATGAAAACTTACAGGGCAAAACAAATAGCAAGGGAGAAAGTGATTGGTAGTTATGCTGGGCAGTATTCTCAGTTGAGAGATTATGCCTTAGCATTGCAAGAAGCTAACCCAGATACTACAGTTAAACTAGAGTTAGAAAGAGACATTGATCCCAACAGTGAAACAAGGCAATTTAGGAGGATATATGTCTGTTTAGGAGCATTAAAGAAGGGGTTCAAGGCTGGAAAGAGGGAGTTATTGGGTCTTGATGGTTGTTTTCTGTCTGGACCTTGGCCTGGTCAAATTTTAACTGCAGTTGGAGTTGACCCAAATAATGGCACTTATCCAGTTGCCTATGCCATTGTAGAATCTGAAACCAAAGATTCATGGTGCTGGTTTCTTGAGTGCTTAGGGGATGATCTAGACTTGAACAGGAGGTCAAACTTCACATTTATATCTGATAGACAAAAGGTATTACCTTTACTTATTTAATGCAATTTACTTATGATGAGTGTGTAAATACTCATCATTTTTGTCCCATCTGAACTGCAAAATCATTTAAAAACACTCAGAAATGCTTCAAAATACAGAAAATATCCTTGGATTGTGTTTTTATCTGTTTCATGTGCAAAAGAATTGAAAACAGTTGAAAAATGAGCAAAGTTTCATAAATGGCAAAAATAGTCCCTGGGTATTTAAAAAATGGAAATTCACAAATGGTCCCTGGAAATAATTTTTATTTTTGGCAGTTATAGTCCTTGGATTTTTAGATTGTACAACAATGGTCCTTGGATTTTCAGATTGTACAACAATGGTCCCTAAGGTTTAATCCTCTATCAAAAGTAATCCTAAACTAACCCAGCTGCTCAATTAATCTAAACCCAACCCAATCTAAAACATTACCCAGCCAACCCAAGCCCACACACTAAATAAAACAACCCAACCCAACCCAATCCACAAAACAAACCCGACCGACCTTTTTAGATAAACAACCAAGTTTGACTCAAGTCAAACTTCCCTTTCTCCCTCAAAACCATTTACCGCTAAACCAGAAACCACCATAGCCACCTCACCTCTTATCCCTGCAATACCACCACACCTCACCCTTTTCTCTTATCCCACTCCACCTAACAAACCAAAATCAATTAATGCTTCTTCCCCAATTTTCAAGATTACCAGAGATAGTGGATTTTTCCACTATCTCATTTTTGGCGCCAAAATCCATTTCAATGGCTGAGATCATGAGAATCCAATCCAAAGGTGCAGAGATGATCAGAGGTAGATAAGGAGCATATCCCACTTAGTTTGTAGTATAAATAGTCGACATTGTAGCTTGTAATAACCAGTAGTTAATTTTTTCATTTTCGTATTGTACTGTAATTGTTGAAGTTTTATGTATTTTGATTTCCAGTTGTTAATTCAAGTTGTTCTTAAGTTATTTACTCTCTTGTAATTCAGTATTGTACTCATTTTCATTTCTAATAGAATTTCAAGTTTTTGTTAATTCGAATTAAGTTCAAGTTCTATTAAGAATCAAACACAAACACTCCACACCCTTGTTATAAGCTTATACAAGCTTATAATAGCTTTTTGTAAGCTTATATAGTGATTAGCAATTCTCAATTTCAAAGAATGAAGAAAGTCAAAGAAAGTCAAAGCTTGGTCAAATAAGCTGTTCTGGGTATAAAAAGCTATTCAGAAAGGCTTTTTCTGGGTTTCTAGCTTGTTGTTAACAAGCTAGGGTTAGTCTTGATCATAAGTTCTCTGTTCCATAAGCCATCTCAGGTGTAAGCTTATTTTTAAGTTTTGCATTATTTTAATATTTCACTGTACTACTGCTTATTCTAGTGTTTACTGCTTTTTATTAGCTTATCTGTTCTATTTGGAGTATTGTAAGTTAGTTTTTCTAGTTAGTATAAGTGTTAATCTCATTTTCCATTAAATACTTTAAAATCAGTCAAATAGTCAAAATAAGCTTGTAGCTTATTTAGTACTTTTTTTAACTTGTAATCTGCTTTTATCAACTTAATTAAGTTAGTTAAGTTCTAAATAGTCAGAATCCTTGGTTAAAACAGTGATTTCTAGTTTTAAAAGCAAATCAGTGACCTTTAAGGGGTGTTTGGCTTTTCAAGTCAAACGGGTAAAAACCCACTTTTACTGTTCATTTGCATGTCCTCTAAGTTTGATTTTGATTTATGAAACATATAGGAGTTGTTAGTATAAGTTGTTTGCCTGTTTTGGAAGATTTCTAGGTTTTTCACCATCTAGTGTATTTATAAGCTTTTTACTGCCCTATTAAGCTACTAATAAGCTCAGCTTATTAAGAATAAAAGTTTTTGCATTTATAAGTCCCTTTTAGTGGTTAAAGTAAGTATGCAGAAGTTGGTGCTATTTCATTGAGTATTAAACAAGTTAGGGTCCAAAATCTTACACTGCTGCATCAGTATACACTGAGCAGAGCAGCATAAATAGCTGCTAATCTCAGCTTATTTATTGGCTTATCCAGTTAAGCTGAGACCTTGATTTTTGGGTTACAAATAGTCTACATAGCAGTCTTTTAAGTTAATATCTGGTATTCCACTTTATAGCTTGTTTCATAGCTTATTTAAAGTCTGCAAATTTTTCCCATTTTCACTGATTCAAACCTGCATCAGATTTGGTCTTCAACCATCTGATCTTGTGCTTAATTGGAGTTCAATTGGCTTGTTTGAATTAGGGCTTTTAGTGTTTTTGTGTAGCCTGTATTGCTAGCTAGCTTTTGCCCCCTTAATTTTCCACTTTTCAGCTTATTAGAAGTGCTTAATCTGATCTGCAAGTTAGCCATTTTACTGCTATTTCTGCATAAATTGTTAAACTGATCAATTGCTTATTTTGCTTATTCAGTGAGTTAAGCTGTTTGATTTAAGTGGTTTTATACTTTAAAAAGTTGTTTGAACTGTTTCTGAGCTTTTGGTAATTTTTGGTGCTTAAGTGCTTATTTTTGTGCTTATTGCCAAACTGCTTATTAGCCCATTTGCTTATTAGGGTTTAGATTGCCTTTGATTTTATTTTTCCTAGATTCAGAATATTATTTTAGACTTACCTGTAAAGTTTCATATTTTTCCTAAGTCATTTACTATTTTTAAACCTTTTAATTAGTTTTAATAGTTTTAAATTCATAATAAAAAATATAAAAATTAGAAAAATATAAATATTTTTTCTAAAATTTTCTTTTATTATTTAGAGTTTAAGAAAAATAATTTTGAACTTGTAGGATTAGTTTTCTAATATTTCACTTTTTAGTCCCGTTTTAGATTTCCCGTTTCGCGTTTTTAATATAACTTAGTTTAAATCTTAAATTTCCTTGTTAGAATTTATTTCTCATTTGTTAATTAGAATTAAAAAGCAAAATCCAAAATATCTAATCATCAATCACTCTAATCTAAACCTTCAACAAATTGCCCATTCACTCCTCGTTGGGAAACGACCCGGGTAATCACTTACCTGGTATCACACACACAAACGTGAGTTTTTACGAGTTAGCCTTTTTCCTAAAAAGATAATTTGTCTTTATTCACGTGTATCCGTCATTGCATAATATTTATATATACGTTTTAGCACGGATCAAATTTTTGTGCCGCTGCCGGGGAGGTTGTGTTGCGACAATATTATTTAAAGTTTTAAGCGATTAGTGACTTGAGATCCTTCTTTCAAAAGTTTCCACTTTCATAAACCCATATAAAATACAAAAATATTTTCCTTTTCTTTTATATATATAATATCATATAAAAAAATAAAAAAACCCAAAAACATTTTTTGTTTTATTTTAAAATAAAAGATAAAAGCAAAATTAATATAATATTCCTCAACTTGGGTATTATCATAATAAGTTCCCAAACCAAAGATTAAAACTTGCCTTTGTGTCGCTTGCGAATTCGGCTCACCTTTGATTGATAAACAAACTATAACGGAGGTTTAAGGATAGTTTGACATTAAATTGTCGAACTGAAAGAAGCGGGTTTTTAAGGAGCATTAATTGCCCACCTTTGCTTCTCCGCCACTTTGTGCGTTTTTCAGTCAGAGAGCTACCGTACGCTTGTTGATTTAAGGTTTAAGTTCCTTGTGTTTTGCTTCGATCTTGATTTAATTGAAATATTTTATTTAGTGCATGCGCACTCGTTCTTCTACGTCGACAAGCCCTTTACGTGAACTCGTAGATATTCCGAGAAGACGTAATCATAGACGTGCTGCCCGAATAGTCAAACCCGAGATTCGTACTGTTCCCACTGATAATATGGCAGACAATCGCACAATGGCGGAGATGCTCCAAGCACCCACCGAGGGTTACGGAGATGCCATTGTTTTACCACCAATCGACTCTGATCATTTTGAATTGAAAACGCATTTGATTCAACTCGTGTCTACAAACCAATTCCACGGGTTTGAACGAGAAGATCCGTATGCACACATTCGTTGGTTCAACAAGTTGACCTCTACAATCAATTACAAGAATGTGCCGCAAACAGTTATCAAATTGATGCTATTTCCGTTTTCACTCGAAGGGGCAGCCCGGATTTGGCTGGACAAAGAACCCCCTCGATCCATTGAAACTTGGGAAGATCTAGTACAAAAATTTGTCAATTATTTCTTTCCTCCTTCAAAGACGACTAATCTGAAAAATGAAATTTCTGGATTTCGTCAAGGTTTCGATGAAAACTTCGGAGAGGCATGGGACAGATTTAAAGATCTCCTAAGAAAATGCCCGCATCATGATTTCACGGAGTTACAACAGATCAATACGTTTTATAATGGGTTGAATGGAAACGATCAAGATTCTCTCAACGCTGCCGCCGGTGGCAATATCTTGAATCGTCGACCTAAAGAGGTGATTGAAATTTGCGAGAATAAATCAAAAGTTCCTATTTCTCGAAACAAAGTGAATGTTCCTATCACTCCTGCTTCTTCATCCGGTAACTCATCAGAGTTAGCCGCTCTAACGGACGCAATTCGTTACATGATGAAGGAAGTGAAAGAAATTAAGAGTGAAATTCATAAACCGGAACAAATCAAAGCCGTAAACAAAGTGTGTGAAACTTGTGGTGGCCCGCATGCGTATTACGATTGTCAAGCAACCGATGCTTCTGTTTACCCAGCTCCCGTAGCTGCAGTAAACCAAAATCAATACCGACCGCAAGCGGAAACTCATTACCGAGCACCAAATGCTATGGTACCACCTGGTTTTCCACCCGTGCCAAATCAAAATAATCCAAATCGCTTTGTTCAAAATCAAGGACAAAATTTCAACAATTCTCAGAATTTCAACCAAAACCGTAACAATTTCAACCAGCCTTATCAAGCTCCGAATCAACATGTTTATCAACGACCTCCTCAAGCTCCTTTGACTAATGATTTCATGAAAATTACTGAGTCCAGCATGCGTTCAATGCAGACTCAAATCAATAATATGAAAGTCGAGTTGCGAAAGGAAATTGATACTACGATGTCTCGTCAAACAAATGAGTTGAAGAATATGATGGGCAGTTTCATGAATATGAACACGAACCAAGCTTCTTCATCTTCCGGACGACTTCCAAGCAATACCATTCCTAATCCCAATGCTGAGTTGAAAGCCGTCACCACTCGTAGTGGTAAGACGCATAATGGACCCTCGACTCCTATGCCCCCTCCTCCGGGGGAAGTGACTCGAGATGCCGAGGTGACAAAGGACAGAGTGCAATTCTCAAGCCCACAAAGTACCGCACACGTCCAACCTCCAGATGTCCAAACTCCAGTTCCGGAACCCGATGTTCCGAAGATAAATTCTAAGCCTTCAATTCCATATCCGTCAAGGCTTAATGATCAGAAGCTCCGTGACAAAACTAATAGTCAAATGATGAAGTTTCTTGAAATCTTTCAAAAGATACACTTCGATATTAGTTTTGCGGATGCTCTTCTCTACATGCCAAAGTTTGCTTCAACATTCAAAAGTCTCCTTAGCAATAAGGAAAAATTGTTGGAATTGGCAAAGACTCCAACGAATGAGAATTGTTCGGCGGTGATCCTTAAAAAGTTGCCCGAAAAACTAGGAGACCCCGGCAAATTTCTCATCCCGTGTGATTTTCAAAAGCTAGATGAATGCTTAGCCTTGGCCGATCTTGGCGCAAGCATCAATCTAATGCCTCTTTCAGTTTGGGAAAATCTTTCTCTTCCGGAGCTTACTGATACACGAATGACACTAGAGCTTGCAAATCGATCGGTTACTATTCCGAAAGGTATTGCCGAAGATGTCTTCGTGAAGGTTGGCAAGTTCCATTTTCCTGCTGACTTCGTAGTAGTCGATTTTGATGCCGATCCCCGTGTCCCCCTTATTTTGGGAAGACCATTCTTGAAAACGGCTCGTGCATTAATTGATGTCTACGAAGGTGAGATGACTTTTAGGGTCGGAGATGAAAAACTGGTCATTAATATTGAAAGCACTTCAAAAGATCTTCTCAAGAACCAAAGCGAGTCGATTAATCAAATTGATATCCTTGATTCTACATGCGAGGAATACTTTCAAGAAGTGCTAAGTAGCAATCCCATTTCATCTGATCCTACCATTGCTCTCTCTTCCCCCTCTCTCACTCCGTTTGAGGGAAGTGATTTCATTTTGGAAGAGATCGAGGCTTTTCTCAAGTGTGATTCATTTCTGGAAGGAATTGATAACGCTGAGATTAATCTGGAGGGAGATATTCTTCTTCTTGAGAAATTGTTGAATCAGGACAATTCTCCTCCACTCCCTCCCGTTGAACTTCATAATGAGGAAATCAAATCAGTTGAGAAAACCGATGAATTTCCTGAGGTCGAACTCAAAGACTTACCACCTCATCTTGAGTACGCATTTTTGGAGGGTGATGATAAATTACCCGTCATTATTGCTAAAGATTTAAGTGATGAGGAAAAGACTGCTCTAATAAAGGTCTTGAAGTCACACAAGCAAGCCATTGCTTGGAAACTCTCCGACATACAGGGTATCAACCCTGAATTTTGTACTCACAAGATTTTAATGGAGGATGACTTTAAACCAGCAGTCCAACATCAAAGAAGGGTAAATCCTAAAATCCACGATGTTATCAAACAAGAGGTTCTTAAACTTCTTGATGCAGGATTGATTTATCCCATCTCTGATAGTCCTTGGGTTAGTCCCATTCACTGTGTTCCAAAAAAGGGTGGCATAACTGTTGTCACAAATGATGAGAATGAGTTGATCCCAACTCGATTGGTTACGGGGTGGCGTGTTTGCATTGACTATCGTAAGTTAAATGATGCCACCCGAAAAGACCACTTTCCTCTACCCTTTATGGACCAAATGCTCGAAAGACTAGCGGGAAACGAATACTATTGTTTCCTTGACGGTTTCTCGGGTTACTTCCAGATTCCCATTGATCCGCAAGATCAAGAAAAGATCACTTTCACGTGCCCTTATGGAACGTTTGCCTATCGTCGCATGCCTTTTGGCTTATGCAATGCTCCAGGCACATTCCAAAGGTGCATGATGTCCATCTTCTCCGACATGATCGGGAAAACTATGGAGGTCTTTATGGATGACTTCTCGGTCATTGGGGATTCATTCAAAACATGTCTCTCCCATTTAGAAAACATGCTGAAACGGTGTGAAGACACCAATCTTTGTCTAAATTGGGAGAAGAGTCATTTTATGGTCAAAGAGGGCATTGTCCTCGGCCATAAGATATCAAAGAACGGGATTGAGGTTGACAGAGCTAAAGTTGATGTCATTGCTAAATTACCTCATCCCACTACCGTCAAAGGTATTAGGAGTTTTCTGGGTCACGCCGGTTTCTATCGTAGATTCATACAAGATTTTTCTAAAATCGCCCGGCCTATGACTCATCTCCTTGAGAAGGATGCTCCTTTTATCTTCTCACCCGAGTGCATCGAAGCTTTTGAAACATTAAAGAAAAAGCTTACTGAAGCACCCATTCTGGTTGCTCCCGACTGGGAAATACCCTTTGAGCTCATGTGCGATGCAAGTGATTTTGCTATCGGTGCAGTCCTGGGGCAACGAAAATCCAAACACTTTCAGCCTATCCACTACGCAAGTAAAACCATGACTGAAGCTCAAACTCATTACACCACTACAGAAAAAGAATTATTAGCTGTGGTGTATGCCTTTGAGAAGTTTCGGCGATATTTGATCTTGACGAAATGTGTATTGTATACGGATCACTCAGCTCTCAAATATCTCTTTGCAAAACAAGATGCAAAACCGAGATTGCTCCGTTGGGTTCTCCTCCTGCAAGAATTTGATATCATTATACGTGATAAAAAAGGAGCTGAGAACCTAGCTGCTGATCATCTATCCCGATTAGAGAACCCACACCAAGATGTTTTGAGAAAAAGGAAATAAATGAAACATTTCCTCTCGAGACACTCAATGCGGTTGCTTTTCGTGGAGATTCTATTACCCCATGGTTTGCTGACTTCGCAAATTACCATGCGGGTAACTTCATAGTGAAAGGGATGTCGACCCAACAAAAGAACATGTGGAAAACTAGAAGGGGGGTTGAATAGTTTTATGTCCTTTTAAAATTTATTATGAAAACTTTATTTTCTTTTTAAAACTTAGATTCGAATTTATGTGATCTCAATTCTTGAACAATATGAACAATACGTATATAAGTAAATATAACTAAGTAATGCAAGTAAGGTAATAAAATGAAATGAAAGCTAGAGATGGAAAGATCTAACCGAGAGACAAGAGATTTATAGTGGTTCGGCTACAAGGACACCTTCCTTGCCCTACTCCACTCCCCGAGCACCTAACTCGAGAGTTTTCTTCACTAAGTCAACAAGCTCCCTTATGGCGGCACAACTTTAGCTTACACCGGCTTAACGACACAAAGCTAGATGTCGAGTTCTAATCGTAGCTAGAACCAATCTCACACCTTAAACACGACTTAATCACACCTTCTTCTTCACGACTAGTTCACGACTTCTTCACGACTTCTTCACAACTTCTTCACGACTTCTTCACAACTTCTTCACGACACTTCACGACTAACCACAACCTAAGTTCACTACTACTTCTTCACACCTTCACTACTTACACACCTTAACAACACAACTTCTCTACTTACACACTAACCTATCCCAAATAATTATACACACAACTATCTAATAACAATACACAACTTATATACAAATATATGTGATGACACAAACAACTTAGGTATCTAAGTTGCAATACTTCTTCTTTAGTTGTTGAAGGAGTATTCTTCTTTTGCACTTGAATGGAGGAAGCTTGGATCACTTAGAAACCAAAGCTTAAGATTATATGATCAAAGGATTTTGAAGATATGAAATGTGATTTAAAACAGAAAGTTTTAGTGTGCAAAAGGTGAGTAAAAGTCCAGGAGAAGGCTGATATTTATAGGAGAAAAATTGGACAGCTGGAGGTCTACAGGAGCGGGGGCGGTCCCCTTAAATAGGGGGCGGTCCCCTTAATAATTAAGGGGGCCGCCTAGTAAAATTAAGGGGGCCGCCCCTTCTGTCCGTTGGCCAATTTTGTCCTTTTGTGGGGAAGGTTTTTCTGGAACATTTTAACTGATTTTAGTTAAAAATTTGAATTCATATTTTTATAAAAGATTAAACATTTTTATTTAATGCCAAAAATGTTTTTCAAAAATATATAAAATGTTTTTGATGTTTTATAAAAAATCTAGTTATTAAGAAAATGTTCCTTTGATCATATAATGCATTAAGCACTTGTTTATTCATACCTTAAGTGATTAAGTTGTAGAAGTGAATATTTACAACTAAATACTTGTTTATTTGATAAGTTTATGTTTAATGAGTTTATATTTTGTGATCATTAAAACATAGAGATATGAATAATGTTTTTAGGCATTATTTATGTCAACAATCTCCCCCTTTTTGATGATTACAAAACTTAAACTTATTAAATCCAAAAATTTATTTTTGGACAAGTATTTAGTGAGTTTACATTCACTTCTCCCCCTTTTTGTAGAATCAAAAAGGTTATGCCGACAAGTTTTAGAAACTAAATTTGTCGGGACGAGAACTCCCCCTTGATGGTTACTCCCCCTCGTTCGAGGGCACCAAGGAGACGAGCTATGGAAATCTTGGCTGCAAAAACAAGTTAGGAGACACAATATACATATACATAGCAAAAATATTTAGAACAACCAACTAATACATTCAAGATGATCATATAAAATATGAATCATCATTACATTACATAAAATACTTGAAACATAATGATTACAACAAAATTAGAAATACTAATGCTTCTCATATTGCCAAAGAGAGCGATTAGACTTGCTTGCAACACAAAAGGGCGAGGGATTTTATTTTGAGGCGGAAAGCATGTGGATGGATTTTAGTTATGTGATGGTGAGGGAAATGGAGCGGATCCATTGATGTTATATTGTTGTAGTGGAGAAATGGAATAGGGATGAGTGAGTAGATATTCGATCCAAGAAATATCTTCACTTAGGTGGAGGATTTGTTTTTGAAGGAAGATGCAACAAGGGCAATAGTGGGTGTGGTTTGTAACTTGATCCAAGTTAAGAGAGTGGGGTAGGCAATTTGAGTAAGGTGAGGATGTAGGTTGTCCCTTGTTGCGTTGTGTGAGGTGCATAGCAAGGAGATCATTAAGATCATGGATTTGGTTAATCTCTTCATGAAGCTTTTGTCTTTCATGAATGGGGATTTGGTTATTTGGTGGAAATGGATGGTATTGGGGTGAAAGGTTTGATGTTTGACCAAGGTGATGAGGGTTTTCAAGTATTCCATTGAAGTTGGTTTGAGGTTTAGGGGAGTAGTTTGGAATGAATGTGGATGTTTGGCCAAAATGGTAGGGTTTGTGAAATGGTTCAATGGAGTGAGGTTGTGATCTTGGAGAGTAGTTGGGGATGAATGATGATGGAGGTGTTGGTTGTCTAGTTGTGATGGGCTTGTGGTGAGGGTTAGGTTTTCTTTTCCCCCCGGGTTTTAAGGTCATCCTTGCTAGCTTAGAGGTTTTTGGTTTTGGGTTGATTGAGGAAGACATGATGGGATGATTGAATGTGGTGAGATATGGGGTTATTTATAGTGGAGGATTTGTGTTGTTTAGGAATGAATAGGCTTGTTGGGTGATTAGGACAAAATGTGTTTGTGAATTTGGGGAAGTATAGGATCAAATGGGCTAAAAAGCAGAAAAAGATTCTCTGAACCCGTCCAGCAGATGGCCGGTCCCCTTAATTATGGGCGGTCCCCTTAATAATTAAGGGGGCCGCCTAGTAAAATTAAGGGGGCCGCCCATCTGGTACCTTTCTGGGTTCCAGAAATGGGTTTTTCTGCAGAAATAGGTGAGGATGGCTATGTTTTGAGCTTTTGGTTTTAGGCAAGTCCCACTCTTTGAGGCAATAGAAAAACATATTAAGCATACATGGCATATAAGACAAATAAATAAGCAAGCAATAATTAATGTCTAGCAATTAAGAGACTTAAGGAACCTAAACATCTAAGGCAAGGGTAAAGAAGCAAAGGCACTAGAAACTAATGGGGAATAGGTGATGGAACAATTGTGAGGATGAGATTAATAAGCTTGTTCTAGTGTGTGCCTATATGCAACAAATGTGGAGGTGTGATTGTTTCGACTCCTAAGTGCAAAAATTTTCTAAGAAACAATCCAAGGTCTCCTTGATTTGATTTTGCTCAATATATGAATATCAAAGAAATATATATTAGATTATATACTTTGACAATTCATGTGAGATCTTTATGCATGAAAAAAAATGTTTTTAGCATTATTCAACAATGTAAGAAAAATGTGTTTTCCTAGATGTGAGAATGATTTGTTGAAAATGGATTGGGTTTTATTTATAAATATGTTTATGCAAGGAAATATCCCAATCTTTTATTTTGTGCAAAACAGATTCCTAGACTCAGATAAGAGGAAACAAAGAAAAAAAAAATTTACAGTCAGATGGCCGGTCCCCTTAATGACTAGCCGGTCCCCTTAATAATTAAGGGGACCGCCTTTATAACATTAAGGGGTCCGCCCATCTGGAAAAAAAATTTACCAAAAATGCAGAAAATTCAGTCAATTTGTTCCATCATTCCTAGGCCTAAACGTAAGTGGTTAAAGAGTTCACGCTTAAGGGGCTTAGTGAATATGTCTGCTAAGTTATCTTCCGATGCAACCTTTTCTATTGATATGTTTCCTTTTTGAACGTTATCGCGGAGGAAGTGGTGGCGTATTTCTATATGTTTAGTCCTAGAGTGTTGAACGGGATTCTTACTTAAATCTATAGCACCTTTATTATCACACATAATTGGGACGTCATCCAACCTAATGCCATAGTCTACGAGAGCTTGTTTCATCCATAGTGCTTGTTGACATGCCTTTCCAGCGCTTACATATTCGGCTTCTGTGGTAGAAATAGCAAGAGTGGTTTGCTTCTTCGAGAACCAAGATGTTAGACAACATCCCATTAACGTGCAAATTCCGCTAGTACTTTTTCTATCCACGTAGTCTCCCGCATGATCCGAATCTGCATAGACGATGGTTTCTATGCCCGATCCCTTAGGATACCATAATCCTAAGTGTATAGTGCCTTTAATGTATCGAAAGATACGCTTAACCGCTTCTAGGTGAGAGGTTTTGGGATACTCTTGAAAGCAAGCACAAAGGCAGACACTAAACATGATATCCGGTCTACTTGCCGTTAAGTATAGTAAACTACCTATCATTCCTCTATATTTAGTGTTTTCTACGGACTCACCTTCTTCATCTCTTGTGAGTTTTACATCCGTAGACATTGGTGTCTTCATGGGCTTAGCATCTTCTAATCCAAATTTTTTAAGCATTTCCTTAATGTACTTAGATTGATTAAAAAATATTCCATCTTCTAATTGTTTTATTTGTAATCCTAGGAAGAAATTAAGTTCACCCATCATACTCATCTCAAACTCATCATGCATGATTTTGGCGAATTCATCACACATCTCCTGACAAGTCGATCCGAATATAATGTCGTTGACATATATTTGGACAATGATGAGATTTGGGCTTTTCTTTTTCGTGAAAAGAGTGTTATCTACCATTCCCATGGAATAATCATGTTTAATAAGAAATGCCTTTAATCGATCATACCAAGCCTTGGGAGCTTGTTTGAGTCCATATAAAGCTTTCTTGAGTTTATAAACATAATCAGGTTTTGCGAAGTCAATGAATCCTGGAGGTTGTGCCACGTATACCTCCTCATTGATAAAACCGTTAAGGAATGCACTTTTCACGTCCATTTGAAATAACTTAAAGTCTAGGGCGCATGCATAGGCAAGTAGTATTCTTATAGATTCTAATCTAGCTACGGGGGCATAAGTTTCGTCATAATCTATTCCTTCTTGTTGATTATATCCTTGGGCAACTAACCTAGCCTTGTTCCTAGTAACTATTCCATTTTCATCTAACTTATTTCTATAAATCCACTTAGTTCCTATGATGGTCATGTTCATGGGATTTGGGACTAGCTCCCAAACGTCATTAGTCTTAAATTGATTTAGTTCTTCTTGCATAGCCATAACCCAACTTTCATCTTTTAATGCCTCATTTATATTTTTAGGTTCTATAGTTGATAGGAAACAAAAGAAGTTATTTTTATCTTGAGCTTGTGATCTAAGGGTTCTTTGATTTAAGTTTCCTATTATATTATCTAGCGGGTGTGATTTAGATTCCTTAACATTTACTACTTCGTCTTCACCTAATATTATATCTTCATTATCATCACCTAAGGGTTTAATTTTACTAACCTCAATAGCTTCCTCTTCAACTAGATCATCATCTTCTAGGGGCAATGTCTTAGGTGGTGGTGGAGTTTCATCAAATGTTACATTTAAGGACTCTTCTACTTTCATAGTGTGTTTATTAAGTATTATGTATGCTTTACTATTTTGTGAATACCCTAGAAAGATTCCTTCGTACGACTTAGGATCAAACTTAGTAAGGTAATCTTTTGTATTGAGAACAAAACATTTGCTCCCGAATACCCTAAAGTAGTTTAGATTAGGTTTTCTACCTCTTAATAACTCATATGGGGTTTTTCCTAATATTCTCCTAATTGAGACTCTATTTATTATATATGTTGATGTATCTACGGCATGGCACCAAAATTTTTGTGGGATAGATTGTTCATTTAGCATTGTTCTACTCATTTCTTGTAAGGTTCGATTCTTTCTTTCTACTACCCCATTTGATTGTGGAGTGCGAGGAGCGGAGAAATTGTGAGATATCCCATTTAAATCACAATATTTTCCGAATTGCACTTCATTATCAAATTCCCGACCATGGTCCGTCCTAATTGATACTATGGAACATCCTAATTTATTTTGAATCATTTTACTAAATATTTCAAATTTATTGAAGGCTTCGGTTTTATCACTTAAAAAACTAGTCCACGTGTATCGTGAATAGTCATCTACAATTACTAAGGTATAACGATTACCTCCGTAACTCCGCACAGCGGTTGGACCAAAAAGTTCCATGTGTAATAATTCTAGGCATCTAGTAGTGGAGACTATATTCTTAGCTTTGTGACTAGCATGTGCTTGCTTTCCTATTTTACATGCATCGCAAAAGTGTTGGTCATATCTTAGGTTAGGCAAGTTTCTAACTAATTCTTTAGAGGCTAGGGATTGTATTTGTTGCATATTTGCGTGACCTAATCTTCTATGCCACAATGTAGAGTTTTCATCTAAGGTTGCTAGACATATTTTATCTTCCGGTTTATTTCCTAGTTTCATAACATATACGCCACATTTCCTAACTCCTCTACCTATGACCTTTCCGTCCTTAACTATTTCGCTATCTTTACTTGTAAAAGTAACCCTACACTTATTATCGCATATTTGTCCTATACTAAGCAAATTATATGTTAAGTTATCTACATGCTCAACATTTTCAATAGTTAGGGAGTCTTGAGAGATCGTACCTTTGCCAATGATTTTTCCACGAAAATCACTACCGAAAATAACGTTACCTCCGTTGTATGCCTTGTAGGAGGAGAATAGCTTCCGGTTTCCTGTCATGTGCTTCGAGCATCCACTATCCTTAATCCATTCGTCGGGCTCCAAATTTATTCCTAGACATATTTCATCGGTGGCTTGAGCTACAAGGCACTTTTCGTCTTTTGCTTTGTCCGCTTCATCTTTGTCGCTATCGCTCCATGTTCCACTAACAAATGCGCTTTCGTAATCATAACCCGGTGGCTTTGGACATTCACCAATGAGATGGTTTTGACTTCCACATCTAAAGCACTTTCTTTTCCCGTAGTTATCATTTCTATTTCTTTGTAGTGATCTTCTTTCATCTCGCGGTTGTCTCGTGAATCTTCCTCGTCTCTTGAAGAATTTTTTGAATTCTCTAACGGCCATTGCATATTCTTCGTCTTCACTCTCGTCACTTGAATCATCGTCATCACTAAGTTCCTTTTTGGCTTTTAGCGCGAGAGACTTGATTTGATCTTTCTTGCTCTTGACCGTTTCCGAGTCCCTTTTTATAATTTCTTCATGAACTTTTAAGTTGCCAATAAGCTCATCAAGTGATAACGTCATCAAGTTCTTTGACTCTTCAATCGCCGTGACCTTTGCTCACCATTTCGGATGTAATGCCCTAAGAAATTTCCTTACACAATTTTTGCTAGAAAAAGTCTCATCAAGTGCTTTTAAACTGGTGATGATTGTGTTAAATTTAGCAAATGCATTATCAATAGATTCCTCTTCAGGAATTGTAAATTGTTCATATTGTTGTACAAGAAGATCTATTTTATTGTCTTTGACTTGACTATTACCTTGGTGAGTGATTAGTAAATAATCCCAAATATCTTTTGCGGTTTGACACATAAAAATTCTTTCATATTCTTTGCGTGGTAACGCATTATAAATAACCATTTTAGCTTCATTATTTTTCGCTAGTTTCCTTTTTAAATCATCATTTTGTTTTTCAAAAGGCACAATTTCATCTAATTTAGTTAGGATATTATATTGAATAGGGGGAAAATCACCATAGGTAATAACATGCCAAAGATCAAGATCCTTTGATTTCACATAAGTTTCGAATCTATTTTTCCAATAAAGAAAACCATCACTTTCAAATAGTGGTGGTCTTTGCATAGATTGCCCTTCTAAATATTTTAAAGATTCCATAGATCGTTTCAAGTTTTAAAATACAGTTAATTTTAAAAATCTTGTTTGACGTGGCTCTTGATACCAATTGTGGAAAACTAGAAGGGGGGTTGAATAGTTTTATGTCCTTTTAAAATTTATTGTGAAAACTTTATTTTCTTTTTAAAACTTAGATTCGAATTTATGTGATCTCAATTCTTGAACAATATGAACAATACGTATATAAGTAAATATAACTAAGTAATGCAAGTAAGGTAATAAAATGAAATGAAAGCTAGAGATGGAAAGATCTAACCGAGAGACAAGAGATTTATAGTGGTTCGGCTACAAGGACACCTTCCTTGCCCTACTCCACTCCCCGAGCACCTAACTCGAGAGTTTTCTTCACTATGTCAACAAGCTCCCTTATGGCGGAGAAAACCTTTACACAACTTTAGCTTACACCGGCTTAACGACACAAAGCTAGATGTCGAGTTCTAATCGTAGCTAGAACCAATCTCACACCTTAAACACGACTTAATCACACCTTCTTCTTCACGACTAGTTCACGACTTCTTCACGACTTCTTCACAACTTCTTCACGACTTCTTCACAACTTCTTCACGACACTTCACGACTAACCACAACCTAAGTTCACTACTACTTCTTCACACCTTCACTACTTACACACCTTAACAACACAAATTCTGTAAAACCCGAAAATCTAAAACGTATCAAAAGACCAAAATGCCCTCAGAATTTGAAAATTTAAATAAAACATATATAACTTACAAATAAATCACAAAACTTATGATAACGAAAGAATTATGACGCGAAATACTTTTGAGGCACCACGATATAATTTTTCAAGCTACCAATGATATTTAAAATACACTACGAGTCCAAGTAAATCAAAAATCTCATGTTTCGTATGCATTTTAATTAAAATAAACAAAGCCGAATGTATGTTGCGCGAATTGAAGGAAAAGCGTCTAGTTGAAGCGTGTTTGTTTGAGTGTTATTTTGGGCCGAATCCACCTTTGTTTGCACTCCATTTTGTCGACCCAAATGCAGCCAAATCCAGCCCATACATGGCCCTACCCAATCCCTCTTTAGTCGACATTTTAAAAACCTTCCAAAAAGAAAACCCTAACTCCAAAATTCTGCATTCCATTCCTGCTGCTGCCCGCCTATTGATCTGCTGCTATTCGACACCTTGAAGCCCCGAAAACGATCCCTCTTGATCCCACATTAAGGTATTTAACTATCCTAACATCAATTCATACTCGTACGATTCGTTATCTAACAAAAAGGTGCGTTTGGTTGTGTGTTTGGGGCTGATCGGCGCAGGACAGCAAAAGGAGGAGAAAAAGAGTTTCTTGTGTGTTGTTTTGACGTTGTGTAATCGTGTTCTTCGTCGTGTTCATCGAGGGTATCATTCTTTTAAACCTTTTGTTCAATAATTATATGTTATACATGGATCTTGAACCTTGAATGAGAGAAAAATAAAAGTCACATGAAATAACAAAAAGAAAACCCTAAAAATTGAAGAACCATAAATCGATCTGAGTTTATGTGTGGTATAATTCGATTTTGATTGTGTTATAAACCATTATAATCTGGCCTAAATGTGAATTAAACTCACCAATAATGATTTGTATCAAGAACAAATGATTTGGATCATAAAATCATAAGAAATCACATGTGATAATGAAAACTGGTTCTGAGGTGAATTTTTATCCGACTTTAACCGACCATAAAGTAATCATACGAACGTATATTTTCATGTTTCTGGGGTCTAAAACTAAGTTCATTGAATTGGCTATCTGTAGAAATTTAGTTTGAAATTTTTAGAGGTCGGGAAGGTCACCTTTTGATTTTTACAAAATTATGTGTCTGGTCGTACTAAAAAGTCTGGAAAATGAGTCCGGGTTTTTGATTTTTAATTTCCAAACTATATTGAATTAAGAAGAGCCCTTTGAACTGGATAAAATATAGGATGTGTGCTAGTAGCTTGAATTTTTGCAGATTTTTGTGAATTTTTATAAAGGGGTTAACAGATGGTAACTTTTTGGTGTTCCATCAGATATGTTTTCAGAACGACTTGTAAAAGTGGATTTTAAGTCATATTTACACTAACCAATAAAATCTGGAAAAATTAGCTAAAATACTAGTGACATTGAGGTACCTCTGTGAATTTTTGTGGATTTTATTATTGAGTTCTTCTATGACTTTTATATTTAATAAAACGGGTACAGAAGTGCCTTAAAAGCTGAGAAAAGTGTATTGTGATATTAAAAAGGGTTAAGTGTTTATTTCCAAACATTAAAGGGTCTATATTGATATTTTGGTAATACTAAAGGACTAAACTTGTGAGAATCTGTAACTTCACAATAATTACACTTTATACCCTAACCTTATGATAATTACACAAATGGTCATTCAATTCATCCTAAATACGCAACGAACTTTTGAAGGAATAAAACTATAATGATAACTAATGAACCTTTAAACCACCTACAAGTTGAAAGGCAAGTTAAACATGAAGTTAAGAACTATTTTGATCCCCTTCTACTCCTTTAGGTGTGAAGAAGGAGAGTACCTGATCGTTTCATCTTATTTCGTTTCGGGTTGTGTTTGCTTTCTGAATAAGGTACAGATATTCTGACCTTCTCTGTAAGGTTTCCTATGATTCTTTTCTGATCTGTTAAATCTCTGATTTGATACTCTGTTACGATCCCTTGCTATGACACCTTTGCTTCGACCTTTGATCTCTGATTTTGAACCTATGATATGAAGACCTTTTGATATGAGATGGGGATGTTTTAAGTAAAGTATTTTGGAAGGGTTTTTCAAGCATGATATATTGACTTTAAGAAAACTATTTTGAAGTTCGTTTTATGAAAACTATTTGAAAGACCATTTATGAAAACTATTTTTGAATGATTGTTTTTTTTTAAATGAACCTTAAGAGAAAACCTTTTGAAAAGTACTTTTGATATTGAACCTTTTAAAGATTTGACCATCGGATACATTGACCCTTTTTGGATATTGACCTGGGATATTTGACCTTCTGATATTTGAACTTCTGATACTTGACCTTCTGATACTTTGACTGGTCTGATTATGAACTTCTGATATTGAACCATCTGATTTGACCTTTGATATATGACACTCTGATTATGATATGATATCTGACTCTTAGTTTGATACCCGAGCCATTTCACTAGGCATGGGGGTTCCATGTCCGTGTCATTGATGCACCAATGGCATGACTCTAGGGCGGTGGAGTGATGTTCCGCCACGTCCCCATTCTGTTTATGATATGTGCACACTACTATGATTATGGCCAATATGATATGTTCTGGGGGGGCGTATGGATGCATCCTAGATCTGATCTGTTTAGTGGATTTAATCTGATATGATATGATTTGTCTGGTGACTGGTGCTGTGTGCAATACACGCCTTTCACATATATCTGGGAGCTAGCTACTCCATCTGAAGAATGAGGACACCCCTCATATTATCTGATTATCTGAGAGGTCTCCCCTCTATATGATTTGAAGATTATGGTTACGATATGATATGATTTGATTTGTTTGGGCTCGTGGTGGATGACTGTCCTAAACCTTTACTCTTTACACCTTTACTTATATCTTATTCATTATGCTATATCTGTTCAATTTCAATTGTCTTCGTTTCCGTTTATTATATATCTGTTCACTGGGCTTTTTAAGCTCAGCCGCACGTTTTCTTTCCGTGTGCGGCAGGTTTTAGTTGGAAGCTGGGTATGAGTGAAGAGACCTTTGGACTTAGAAGACTTTGATAGTTTTTCGGAAGTAGAAGTTTTTAGAAGGATTTGCATTGACAGACATAGTATTTAGTTTTGTTTCTCAATTGTAACCTTGTAGTTCCAGTACTCGTTCGTCTCTGAGCATAAACACACTGTCATACTATGACAATTATCCAGCTACTTGCGAAAATATGCTTCTTCCAGCCAATACAATTGACATCACTCAAACTCATAGTGGTCACACGAGTACTAAAGCAACTTCAGGAAATCTTCTTAGGGAAAACTTCATATCACAAATCTTTCTCATCACAAATCAAATTGTAATGCTTCGCGGAACTTAAACTCAACTAATCCACTTCCTCCTCAGATGTTCTTGTGGTTGCTTCTTCCGTCTTTCAAACTCAAATGAGGTCGTCTGCTACGGAGTTTCAAAAAATAGCACAAATCGAATATTGATACGCGGAAATGGAATGGAATAACGATTACGGTTAAATTCACGATGGTCGGTGCGCCGCCGCACACTTCTCTCTTTCTTCTTCATACACAAACAGGAGTATTCAAAGAGATTACTGAAGTGAACACACTCATATTCCATCAGTTCCTACAATCTCTTAACTTCTTCAGTGTCATGGTTTCGCCAATTCAGATCGGTTCAATGCAAACTTTACTTCTCAAACGGATTTCAAAAGGTTCATTAGAAACACCAGAATTTCGTACAACAAACTTTCAAGTGCCGGAGTTTTCCAAGAGTGGATACTAACAGGCGTTAGGAGAAAATTGGAAATCAAAGAGATCGGAGTATGTGCTTCATACAACAATAATCTTAACAGATTCAAATGATTGAGAATATCATATCAAAATATGGTGAAGCAGATTCTTAAAGATCGCATTTCAAATATTGTAGTCTACGGTAGCTTCACGAAAGCCACCCATCCAAAATCAAAAGACCTCAAAGTCCAAGGTAAACGGATTCTTAGAACGAATGTGGTTGTCAAATCATACGGATAGTTCACATATCAATTTCAGGTATATGGTTCATCAGAGTGTAGGATAGAAGAGTGAACAGTTCAAAGGATCGGAAATTTTGTTTAGAGATGTGAGAATTTTTGCATTCGTAAGATTTAGGTTCGTTCCACCTATACGCTTAATCTGTTTCGCCGTTATACGATTTGATACGTTTGGATTCTCGGTACGCGGTTGTTGACCTTTGTAATTCCAATAAGAATCTTAAGTTCTGCTATAAGTTTCTTCCATTGATATCACCTACAATTTACTTTATGTACGATCTCATCTGATTTGTCTAATCGAATGCTATGGACGGCATATCCGTCACAATCTTGCGTATCCTCGTATCTCTTCTGAGAGAATATGATAACCGCTCGTCATGTTTGAATATGATCCTTGCAATCTGAATTCCGTATGATACGTCATTTCTGGGAACTGAAGTTACCTTTGGATCAGCAATGAAGAGTCATGAGAAAACAAGTCTTCTACATTTCCTGTTTCGTTTCATTCCGTTCGTAAAGATTCTTTGAAAGAACCACCCAGAGTGGGAAGCTACCTGGGAAACCGAAGAGTCGATACGAGCTAGCTATCCTCATTTTGTATTATGATCTGGTAGGTCTCCATTTGAATTCAGTTCCATTTCATTTCTACTTCCTTGCAAATTTCGAGGACGAAATTTTTTCGTTAGAGGGGAAGAGTTGTAAAACCCGAAAATCTAAAACGTATCAAAAGACCAAAATGCCCTCAGAATTTGAAAATTTAAATAAAACATATATAACTTACAAATAAATCACAAAACTTATGATAACGAAAGAATTATGACGCGAAATACTTTTGAGGCACCACGATATAATTTTTCAAGCTACCAATGATATTTAAAATACACTACGAGTCCAAGTAAATCAAAAATCTCATGTTTCGTATGCATTTTAATTAAAATAAACAAAGCCGAATGTATGTTGCGCGAATTGAAGGAAAAGCGTCTAGTTGAAGCGTGTTTGTTTGAGTGTTATTTTGGGCCGAATCCACCTTTGTTTGCACTCCATTTTGTCGACCCAAATGCAGCCAAATCCAGCCCATACATGGCCCTACCCAATCCCTCTTTAGTCGACATTTTAAAAACCTTCCAAAAAGAAAACCCTAACTCCAAAATTCTGCATTCCATTCCTGCTGCTGCCGCCTATTGATCTGCTGCTATTCGACACCTTGAAGCCCCGAAAACGATCCCTCTTGATCCCACATTAAGGTATTTAACTATCCTAACATCAATTCATACTCGTACGATTCGTTATCTAACAAAAAGGTGCGTTTGGTTGTGTGTTTGGGGCTGATCGGCGCAGGACAGCAAAAGGAGGAGAAAAAGAGTTTCTTGTGTGTTGTTTTGACGTTGTGTAATCGTGTTCTTCGTCGTGTTCATCGAGGGTATCATTCTTTTAAACCTTTTGTTCAATAATTATATGTTATACATGGATCTTGAACCTTGAATGAGAGAAAAATAAAAGTCACATGAAATAACAAAAAGAAAACCCTAAAAATTGAAGAACCATAAATCGATCTGAGTTTATGTGTGGTATAATTCGATTTTGATTGTGTTATAAACCATTATAATCTGGCCTAAATGTGAATTAAACTCACCAATAATGATTTGTATCAAGAACAAATGATTTGGATCATAAAATCATAAGAAATCACATGTGATAATGAAAACTGGTTCTGAGGTGAATTTTTATCCGACTTTAACCGACCATAAAGTAATCATACGAACGTATATTTTCATGTTTCTGGGGTCTAAAACTAAGTTCATTGAATTGGCTATCTGTAGAAATTTAGTTTGAAATTTTTAGAGGTCGGGAAGGTCACCTTTTGATTTTTACAAAATTATGTGTCTGGTCGTACTAAAAAGTCTGGAAAATGAGTCCGGGTTTTTGATTTTTAATTTCCAAACTATATTGAATTAAGAATAGCCCTTTGAACTGGATAAAATATAGGATGTGTGCTAGTAGCTTGAATTTTTGCAGATTTTTGTGAATTTTTATAAAGGGGTTAACAGATGGTAACTTTTTGGTGTTCCATCAGATATGTTTTCAGAACGACTTGTAAAAGTGGATTTTAAGTCATATTTACACTAACCAATAAAATCTGGAAAAATTAGCTAAAATACTAGTGACATTGAGGTACCTCTGTGAATTTTTGTGGATTTTATTATTGAGTTCTTCTATGACTTTTATATTTAATAAAACGGGTACAGAAGTGCCTTAAAAGCTGAGAAAAGTGTATTGTGATATTAAAAAGGGTTAAGTGTTTATTTCCAAACATTAAAGGGTCTATATTGATATTTTGGTAATACTAAAGGACTAAACTTGTGAGAATCTGTAACTTCACAATAATTACACTTTATACCCTAACCTTATGATAATTACACAAATGGTCATTCAATTCATCCTAAATACGCAACGAACTTTTGAAGGAATAAAACTATAATGATAACTAATGAACCTTTAAACCACCTACAAGTTGAAAGGCAAGTTAAACATGAAGTTAAGAACTATTTTGATCCCCTTCTACTCCTTTAGGTGTGAAGAAGGAGAGTACCTGATCGTTTCATCTTATTTCGTTTCGGGTTGTGTTTGCTTTCTGAATAAGGTACAGATATTCTGACCTTCTCTGTAAGGTTTCCTATGATTCTTTTCTGATCTGTTAAATCTCTGATTTGATACTCTGTTACGATCCCTTGCTATGACACCTTTGCTTCGACCTTTGATCTCTGATTTTGAACCTATGATATGAAGACCTTTTGATATGAGATGGGGATGTTTTAAGTAAAGTATTTTGGAAGGGTTTTTCAAGCATGATATATTGACTTTAAGAAAACTATTTTGAAGTTCGTTTTATGAAAACTATTTGAAAGACCATTTATGAAAACTATTTTTGAATGATTGTTTTTTTAAATGAACCTTAAGAGAAAACCTTTTGAAAAGTACTTTTGATATTGAACCTTTTAAAGATTTGACCATCGGATACATTGACCCTTTTTGGATATTGACCTGGGATATTTGACCTTCTGATATTTGAACTTCTGATACTTGACCTTCTGATACTTTGACTGGTCTGATTATGAACTTCTGATATTGAACCATCTGATTTGACCTTTGATATATGACACTCTGATTATGATATGATATCTGACTCTTAGTTTGATACCCGAGCCATTTCACTAGGCATGGGGGTTCCATGTCCGTGTCATTGATGCACCAATGGCATGACTCTAGGGCGGTGGAGTGATGTTCCGCCACGTCCCCATTCTGTTTATGATATGTGCACACTACTATGATTATGGCCAATATGATATGTTCTGGGGGGGCGTATGGATGCATCCTAGATCTGATCTGTTTAGTGGATTTAATCTGATATGATATGATTTGTCTGGTGACTGGTGCTGTGTGCAATACACGCCTTTCACATATATCTGGGAGCTAGCTACTCCATCTGAAGAATGAGGACACCCCTCATATTATCTGATTATCTGAGAGGTCTCCCCTCTATATGATTTGAAGATTATGGTTACGATATGATATGATTTGATTTGTTTGGGCTCGTGGTGGATGACTGTCCTAAACCTTTACTCTTTACACCTTTACTTATATCTTATTCATTATGCTATATCTGTTCAATTTCAATTGTCTTCGTTTCCGTTTATTATATATCTGTTCACTGGGCTTTTTAAGCTCAGCCGCACGTTTTCTTTCCGTGTGCGGCAGGTTTTAGTTGGAAGCTGGGTATGAGTGAAGAGACCTTTGGACTTAGAAGACTTTGATAGTTTTTCGGAAGTAGAAGTTTTTAGAAGGATTTGCATTGACAGACATAGTATTTAGTTTTGTTTCTCAATTGTAACCTTGTAGTTCCAGTACTCGTTCGTCTCTGAGCATAAACACACTGTCATACTATGACAATTATCCAGCTACTTGCGAAAATATGCTTCTTCCAGCCAATACAATTGACATCACTCAAACTCATAGTGGTCACACGAGTACTAAAGCAACTTCAGGAAATCTTCTTAGGGAAAACTTCATATCACAAATCTTTCTCATCACAAATCAAATTGTAATGCTTCGCGGAACTTAAACTCAACTAATCCACTTCCTCCTCAGATGTTCTTGTGGTTGCTTCTTCCGTCTTTCAAACTCAAATGAGGTCGTCTGCTACGGAGTTTCAAAAAATAGCACAAATCGAATATTGATACGCGGAAATGGAATGGAATAACGATTACGGTTAAATTCACGATGGTCGGTGCGCCGCCGCACACTTCTCTCTTTCTTCTTCATACACAAACAGGAGTATTCAAAGAGATTACTGAAGTGAACACACTCATATTCCATCAGTTCCTACAATCTCTTAACTTCTTCAGTGTCATGGTTTCGCCAATTCAGATCGGTTCAATGCAAACTTTACTTCTCAAACGGATTTCAAAAGGTTCATTAGAAACACCAGAATTTCGTACAACAAACTTTCAAGTGCCGGAGTTTTCCAAGAGTGGATACTAACAGGCGTTAGGAGAAAATTGGAAATCAAAGAGATCGGAGTATGTGCTTCATACAACAATAATCTTAACAGATTCAAATGATTGAGAATATCATATCAAAATATGGTGAAGCAGATTCTTAAAGATCGCATTTCAAATATTGTAGTCTACGGTAGCTTCACGAAAGCCACCCATCCAAAATCAAAAGACCTCAAAGTCCAAGGTAAACGGATTCTTAGAACGAATGTGGTTGTCAAATCATACGGATAGTTCACATATCAATTTCAGGTATATGGTTCATCAGAGTGTAGGATAGAAGAGTGAACAGTTCAAAGGATCGGAAATTTTGTTTAGAGATGTGAGAATTTTTGCATTCGTAAGATTTAGGTTCGTTCCACCTATACGCTTAATCTGTTTCGCCGTTATACGATTTGATACGTTTGGATTCTCGGTACGCGGTTGTTGACCTTTGTAATTCCAATAAGAATCTTAAGTTCTGCTATAAGTTTCTTCCATTGATATCACCTACAATTTACTTTATGTACGATCTCATCTGATTTGTCTAATCGAATGCTATGGACGGCATATCCGTCACAATCTTGCGTATCCTCGTATCTCTTCTGAGAGAATATGATAACCGCTCGTCATGTTTGAATATGATCCTTGCAATCTGAATTCCGTATGATACGTCATTTCTGGGAACTGAAGTTACCTTTGGATCAGCAATGAAGAGTCATGAGAAAACAAGTCTTCTACATTTCCTGTTTCGTTTCATTCCGTTCGTAAAGATTCTTTGAAAGAACCACCCAGAGTGGGAAGCTACCTGGGAAACCGAAGAGTCGATACGAGCTAGCTATCCTCATTTTGTATTATGATCTGGTAGGTCTCCATTTGAATTCAGTTCCATTTCATTTCTACTTCCTTGCAAATTTCGAGGACGAAATTTTTTCGTTAGAGGGGAAGAGTTGTAAAACCCGAAAATCTAAAACGTATCAAAAGACCAAAATGCCCTCAGAATTTGAAAATTTAAATAAAACATATATAACTTACAAATAAATCACAAAACTTATGATAACGAAAGAATTATGACGCGAAATACTTTTGAGGCACCACGATATAATTTTTCAAGCTACCAATGATATTTAAAATACACTACGAGTCCAAGTAAATCAAAAATCTCATGTTTCGTATGCATTTTAATTAAAATAAACAAAGCCGAATGTATGTTGCGCGAATTGAAGGAAAAGCGTCTAGTTGAAGCGTGTTTGTTTGAGTGTTATTTTGGGCCGAATCCACCTTTGTTTGCACTCCATTTTGTCGACCCAAATGCAGCCAAATCCAGCCCATACATGGCCCTACCCAATCCCTCTTTAGTCGACATTTTAAAAACCTTCCAAAAAGAAAACCCTAACTCCAAAATTCTGCATTCCATTCCTGCTGCTGCCGCCTATTGATCTGCTGCTATTCGACACCTTGAAGCCCCGAAAACGATCCCTCTTGATCCCACATTAAGGTATTTAACTATCCTAACATCAATTCATACTCGTACGATTCGTTATCTAACAAAAAGGTGCGTTTGGTTGTGTGTTTGGGGCTGATCGGCGCAGGACAGCAAAAGGAGGAGAAAAAGAGTTTCTTGTGTGTTGTTTTGACGTTGTGTAATCGTGTTCTTCGTCGTGTTCATCGAGGGTATCATTCTTTTAAACCTTTTGTTCAATAATTATATGTTATACATGGATCTTGAACCTTGAATGAGAGAAAAATAAAAGTCACATGAAATAACAAAAAGAAAACCCTAAAAATTGAAGAACCATAAATCGATCTGAGTTTATGTGTGGTATAATTCGATTTTGATTGTGTTATAAACCATTATAATCTGGCCTAAATGTGAATTAAACTCACCAATAATGATTTGTATCAAGAACAAATGATTTGGATCATAAAATCATAAGAAATCACATGTGATAATGAAAACTGGTTCTGAGGTGAATTTTTATCCGACTTTAACCGACCATAAAGTAATCATACGAACGTATATTTTCATGTTTCTGGGGTCTAAAACTAAGTTCATTGAATTGGCTATCTGTAGAAATTTAGTTTGAAATTTTTAGAGGTCGGGAAGGTCACCTTTTGATTTTTACAAAATTATGTGTCTGGTCGTACTAAAAAGTCTGGAAAATGAGTCCGGGTTTTTGATTTTTAATTTCCAAACTATATTGAATTAAGAATAGCCCTTTGAACTGGATAAAATATAGGATGTGTGCTAGTAGCTTGAATTTTTGCAGATTTTTGTGAATTTTTATAAAGGGGTTAACAGATGGTAACTTTTTGGTGTTCCATCAGATATGTTTTCAGAACGACTTGTAAAAGTGGATTTTAAGTCATATTTACACTAACCAATAAAATCTGGAAAAATTAGCTAAAATACTAGTGACATTGAGGTACCTCTGTGAATTTTTGTGGATTTTATTATTGAGTTCTTCTATGACTTTTATATTTAATAAAACGGGTACAGAAGTGCCTTAAAAGCTGAGAAAAGTGTATTGTGATATTAAAAAGGGTTAAGTGTTTATTTCCAAACATTAAAGGGTCTATATTGATATTTTGGTAATACTAAAGGACTAAACTTGTGAGAATCTGTAACTTCACAATAATTACACTTTATACCCTAACCTTATGATAATTACACAAATGGTCATTCAATTCATCCTAAATACGCAACGAACTTTTGAAGGAATAAAACTATAATGATAACTAATGAACCTTTAAACCACCTACAAGTTGAAAGGCAAGTTAAACATGAAGTTAAGAACTATTTTGATCCCCTTCTACTCCTTTAGGTGTGAAGAAGGAGAGTACCTGATCGTTTCATCTTATTTCGTTTCGGGTTGTGTTTGCTTTCTGAATAAGGTACAGATATTCTGACCTTCTCTGTAAGGTTTCCTATGATTCTTTTCTGATCTGTTAAATCTCTGATTTGATACTCTGTTACGATCCCTTGCTATGACACCTTTGCTTCGACCTTTGATCTCTGATTTTGAACCTATGATATGAAGACCTTTTGATATGAGATGGGGATGTTTTAAGTAAAGTATTTTGGAAGGGTTTTTCAAGCATGATATATTGACTTTAAGAAAACTATTTTGAAGTTCGTTTTATGAAAACTATTTGAAAGACCATTTATGAAAACTATTTTTGAATGATTGTTTTTTTAAATGAACCTTAAGAGAAAACCTTTTGAAAAGTACTTTTGATATTGAACCTTTTAAAGATTTGACCATCGGATACATTGACCCTTTTTGGATATTGACCTGGGATATTTGACCTTCTGATATTTGAACTTCTGATACTTGACCTTCTGATACTTTGACTGGTCTGATTATGAACTTCTGATATTGAACCATCTGATTTGACCTTTGATATATGACACTCTGATTATGATATGATATCTGACTCTTAGTTTGATACCCGAGCCATTTCACTAGGCATGGGGGTTCCATGTCCGTGTCATTGATGCACCAATGGCATGACTCTAGGGCGGTGGAGTGATGTTCCGCCACGTCCCCATTCTGTTTATGATATGTGCACACTACTATGATTATGGCCAATATGATATGTTCTGGGGGGGCGTATGGATGCATCCTAGATCTGATCTGTTTAGTGGATTTAATCTGATATGATATGATTTGTCTGGTGACTGGTGCTGTGTGCAATACACGCCTTTCACATATATCTGGGAGCTAGCTACTCCATCTGAAGAATGAGGACACCCCTCATATTATCTGATTATCTGAGAGGTCTCCCCTCTATATGATTTGAAGATTATGGTTACGATATGATATGATTTGATTTGTTTGGGCTCGTGGTGGATGACTGTCCTAAACCTTTACTCTTTACACCTTTACTTATATCTTATTCATTATGCTATATCTGTTCAATTTCAATTGTCTTCGTTTCCGTTTATTATATATCTGTTCACTGGGCTTTTTAAGCTCAGCCGCACGTTTTCTTTCCGTGTGCGGCAGGTTTTAGTTGGAAGCTGGGTATGAGTGAAGAGACCTTTGGACTTAGAAGACTTTGATAGTTTTTCGGAAGTAGAAGTTTTTAGAAGGATTTGCATTGACAGACATAGTATTTAGTTTTGTTTCTCAATTGTAACCTTGTAGTTCCAGTACTCGTTCGTCTCTGAGCATAAACACACTGTCATACTATGACAATTATCCAGCTACTTGCGAAAATATGCTTCTTCCAGCCAATACAATTGACATCACTCAAACTCATAGTGGTCACACGAGTACTAAAGCAACTTCAGGAAATCTTCTTAGGGAAAACTTCATATCACAAATCTTTCTCATCACAAATCAAATTGTAATGCTTCGCGGAACTTAAACTCAACTAATCCACTTCCTCCTCAGATGTTCTTGTGGTTGCTTCTTCCGTCTTTCAAACTCAAATGAGGTCGTCTGCTACGGAGTTTCAAAAAATAGCACAAATCGAATATTGATACGCGGAAATGGAATGGAATAACGATTACGGTTAAATTCACGATGGTCGGTGCGCCGCCGCACACTTCTCTCTTTCTTCTTCATACACAAACAGGAGTATTCAAAGAGATTACTGAAGTGAACACACTCATATTCCATCAGTTCCTACAATCTCTTAACTTCTTCAGTGTCATGGTTTCGCCAATTCAGATCGGTTCAATGCAAACTTTACTTCTCAAACGGATTTCAAAAGGTTCATTAGAAACACCAGAATTTCGTACAACAAACTTTCAAGTGCCGGAGTTTTCCAAGAGTGGATACTAACAGGCGTTAGGAGAAAATTGGAAATCAAAGAGATCGGAGTATGTGCTTCATACAACAATAATCTTAACAGATTCAAATGATTGAGAATATCATATCAAAATATGGTGAAGCAGATTCTTAAAGATCGCATTTCAAATATTGTAGTCTACGGTAGCTTCACGAAAGCCACCCATCCAAAATCAAAAGACCTCAAAGTCCAAGGTAAACGGATTCTTAGAACGAATGTGGTTGTCAAATCATACGGATAGTTCACATATCAATTTCAGGTATATGGTTCATCAGAGTGTAGGATAGAAGAGTGAACAGTTCAAAGGATCGGAAATTTTGTTTAGAGATGTGAGAATTTTTGCATTCGTAAGATTTAGGTTCGTTCCACCTATACGCTTAATCTGTTTCGCCGTTAAAACGATTTGATACGTTTGGATTCTCGGTACGCGGTTGTTGACCTTTGTAATTCCAATAAGAATCTTAAGTTCTGCTATAAGTTTCTTCCATTGATATCACCTACAATTTACTTTATGTACGATCTCATCTGATTTGTCTAATCGAATGCTATGGACGGCATATCCGTCACAATCTTGCGTATCCTCGTATCTCTTCTGAGAGAATATGATAACCGCTCGTCATGTTTGAATATGATCCTTGCAATCTGAATTCCGTATGATACGTCATTTCTGGGAACTGAAGTTACCTTTGGATCAGCAATGAAGAGTCATGAGAAAACAAGTCTTCTACATTTCCTGTTTCGTTTCATTCCGTTCGTAAAGATTCTTTGAAAGAACCACCCAGAGTGGGAAGCTACCTGGGAAACCGAAGAGTCGATACGAGCTAGCTATCCTCATTTTGTATTATGATCTGGTAGGTCTCCATTTGAATTCAGTTCCATTTCATTTCTACTTCCTTGCAAATTTCGAGGACGAAATTTTTTCGTTAGAGGGGAAGAGTTGTAAAACCCGAAAATCTAAAACGTATCAAAAGACCAAAATGCCCTCAGAATTTGAAAATTTAAATAAAACATATATAACTTACAAATAAATCACAAAACTTATGATAACGAAAGAATTATGACGCGAAATACTTTTGAGGCACCACGATATAATTTTTCAAGCTACCAATGATATTTAAAATACACTACGAGTCCAAGTAAATCAAAAATCTCATGTTTCGTATGCATTTTAATTAAAATAAACAAAGCCGAATGTATGTTGCGCGAATTGAAGGAAAAGCGTCTAGTTGAAGCGTGTTTGTTTGAGTGTTATTTTGGGCCGAATCCACCTTTGTTTGCACTCCATTTTGTCGACCCAAATGCAGCCAAATCCAGCCCATACATGGCCCTACCCAATCCCTCTTTAGTCGACATTTTAAAAACCTTCCAAAAAGAAAACCCTAACTCCAAAATTCTGCATTCCATTCCTGCTGCTGCCGCCTATTGATCTGCTGCTATTCGACACCTTGAAGCCCCGAAAACGATCCCTCTTGATCCCACATTAAGGTATTTAACTATCCTAACATCAATTCATACTCGTACGATTCGTTATCTAACAAAAAGGTGCGTTTGGTTGTGTGTTTGGGGCTGATCGGCGCAGGACAGCAAAAGGAGGAGAAAAAGAGTTTCTTGTGTGTTGTTTTGACGTTGTGTAATCGTGTTCTTCGTCGTGTTCATCGAGGGTATCATTCTTTTAAACCTTTTGTTCAATAATTATATGTTATACATGGATCTTGAACCTTGAATGAGAGAAAAATAAAAGTCACATGAAATAACAAAAAGAAAACCCTAAAAATTGAAGAACCATAAATCGATCTGAGTTTATGTGTGGTATAATTCGATTTTGATTGTGTTATAAACCATTATAATCTGGCCTAAATGTGAATTAAACTCACCAATAATGATTTGTATCAAGAACAAATGATTTGGATCATAAAATCATAAGAAATCACATGTGATAATGAAAACTGGTTCTGAGGTGAATTTTTATCCGACTTTAACCGACCATAAAGTAATCATACGAACGTATATTTTCATGTTTCTGGGGTCTAAAACTAAGTTCATTGAATTGGCTATCTGTAGAAATTTAGTTTGAAATTTTTAGAGGTCGGGAAGGTCACCTTTTGATTTTTACAAAATTATGTGTCTGGTCGTACTAAAAAGTCTGGAAAATGAGTCCGGGTTTTTGATTTTTAATTTCCAAACTATATTGAATTAAGAATAGCCCTTTGAACTGGATAAAATATAGGATGTGTGCTAGTAGCTTGAATTTTTGCAGATTTTTGTGAATTTTTATAAAGGGGTTAACAGATGGTAACTTTTTGGTGTTCCATCAGATATGTTTTCAGAACGACTTGTAAAAGTGGATTTTAAGTCATATTTACACTAACCAATAAAATCTGGAAAAATTAGCTAAAATACTAGTGACATTGAGGTACCTCTGTGAATTTTTGTGGATTTTATTATTGAGTTCTTCTATGACTTTTATATTTAATAAAACGGGTACAGAAGTGCCTTAAAAGCTGAGAAAAGTGTATTGTGATATTAAAAAGGGTTAAGTGTTTATTTCCAAACATTAAAGGGTCTATATTGATATTTTGGTAATACTAAAGGACTAAACTTGTGAGAATCTGTAACTTCACAATAATTACACTTTATACCCTAACCTTATGATAATTACACAAATGGTCATTCAATTCATCCTAAATACGCAACGAACTTTTGAAGGAATAAAACTATAATGATAACTAATGAACCTTTAAACCACCTACAAGTTGAAAGGCAAGTTAAACATGAAGTTAAGAACTATTTTGATCCCCTTCTACTCCTTTAGGTGTGAAGAAGGAGAGTACCTGATCGTTTCATCTTATTTCGTTTCGGGTTGTGTTTGCTTTCTGAATAAGGTACAGATATTCTGACCTTCTCTGTAAGGTTTCCTATGATTCTTTTCTGATCTGTTAAATCTCTGATTTGATACTCTGTTACGATCCCTTGCTATGACACCTTTGCTTCGACCTTTGATCTCTGATTTTGAACCTATGATATGAAGACCTTTTGATATGAGATGGGGATGTTTTAAGTAAAGTATTTTGGAAGGGTTTTTCAAGCATGATATATTGACTTTAAGAAAACTATTTTGAAGTTCGTTTTATGAAAACTATTTGAAAGACCATTTATGAAAACTATTTTTGAATGATTGTTTTTTTTTAAATGAACCTTAAGAGAAAACCTTTTGAAAAGTACTTTTGATATTGAACCTTTTAAAGATTTGACCATCGGATACATTGACCCTTTTTGGATATTGACCTGGGATATTTGACCTTCTGATATTTGAACTTCTGATACTTGACCTTCTGATACTTTGACTGGTCTGATTATGAACTTCTGATATTGAACCATCTGATTTGACCTTTGATATATGACACTCTGATTATGATATGATATCTGACTCTTAGTTTGATACCCGAGCCATTTCACTAGGCATGGGGGTTCCATGTCCGTGTCATTGATGCACCAATGGCATGACTCTAGGGCGGTGGAGTGATGTTCCGCCACGTCCCCATTCTGATTATGATATGTGCACACTACTATGATTATGGCCAATATGATATGTTCTGGGGGGGCGTATGGATGCATCCTAGATCTGATCTGTTTAGTGGATTTAATCTGATATGATATGATTTGTCTGGTGACTGGTGCTGTGTGCAATACACGCCTTTCACATATATCTGGGAGCTAGCTACTCCATCTGAAGAATGAGGACACCCCTCATATTATCTGATTATCTGAGAGGTCTCCCCTCTATATGATTTGAAGATTATGGTTACGATATGATATGATTTGATTTGTTTGGGCTCGTGGTGGATGACTGTCCTAAACCTTTACTCTTTACACCTTTACTTATATCTTATTCATTATGCTATATCTGTTCAATTTCAATTGTCTTCGTTTCCGTTTATTATATATCTGTTCACTGGGCTTTTTAAGCTCAGCCGCACGTTTTCTTTCCGTGTGCGGCAGGTTTTAGTTGGAAGCTGGGTATGAGTGAAGAGACCTTTGGACTTAGAAGACTTTGATAGTTTTTCGGAAGTAGAAGTTTTTAGAAGGATTTGCATTGACAGACATAGTATTTAGTTTTGTTTCTCAATTGTAACCTTGTAGTTCCAGTATATCTTTTGTAACCTTTGGATTTCTATTGTATTATTTAAGTCGTATGTTATGCTTGCCTTTGATATGTCACCATTTGCGTGACACTTCTACCCTTGCCGGGTTGGGGTGTTACACTTCTCTACTTACACACTAACCTATCCCAAATAATTATACACACAACTATCTAATAACAATACACAACTTATATACAAATATATGTGATGACACAAACAACTTAGGTATCTAAGTTGCAATACTTCTTCTTTAGTTGTTGAAGGAGTATTCTTCTTTTGCACTTGAATGGAGGAAGCTTGGATCACTTAGAAACCAAAGCTTAAGATTATATGATCAAAGGATTTTGAAGATATGAAATGTGATTTAAAACAGAAAGTTTTAGTGTGCAAAAGGTGAGTAAAAGTCCAGGAGAAGGCTGGTATTTATAGGAGAAAAATTGGACAGCTGGAGGTCTACAGGAGCGGGGGCGGTCCCCTTAAATAGGGGGCGGTCCCCTTAATAATTAAGGGGGCCGCCTAGTAAAATTAAGGGGGCCGCCCCTTCTGTCCGTTGGCCAATTTTGTCCTTTTGTGGGGAAGGTTTTTCTGGAACATTTTAACTGATTTTAGTTAAAAATTTGAATTCATATTTTTATAAAAGATTAAACATTTTTATTTAATGCCAAAAATGTTTTTCAAAAATATATAAAATGTTTTTGATGTTTTATAAAAAATCTAGTTATTAAGAAAATGTTCCTTTGATCATATAATGCATTAAGCACTTGTTTATTCATACCTTAAGTGATTAAGTTGTAGAAGTGAATATTTACAACTAAATACTTGTTTATTTGATAAGTTTATGTTTAATGAGTTTATATTTTGTGATCATTAAAACATAGAGATATGAATAATGTTTTTAGGCATTATTTATGTCAACAGAACAAATTCTTCAAAGATGTGAAGCATTACTTTTGGGACGACCCCTACTTGTTTAAAATCTGTGCGGATCAAGTCATCCGGCGGTGTGTTCACGGCCAAGAAGCCGATGATATTCTTAAGGCTTGCCACAATGGACCCACAGGGGGACATCATGGTGCAAATTACACCGCCAAGAAGGTGTTTGATTCCGGTTTCTATTGGCCTACAATCTACCGTGATGCCCATGACTTAGTCAAATCTTGTGACTCTTGTCAACGTCACGGGAAGATCTCTCAAAGAGATGAAATGCCACAAAACGTCGTTCAAGTTTGTGAAATCTTTGATGTTTGGGGCATTGACTTTATGGGCCCGTTCCCGTCTTCACGAGGGAACAAGTATATACTCGTGGCTGTCGATTATTTATCTAAATGGGTCAAAGCGAAAGCTCTCCCCACCAACGACGCCCGAGTAGTAGTGTGTAAATTTTTGAAATCACTCTTTTCTCGGTTTGGAACTCCCCGTGCTATCATTAGTGATCGCGGTACGCACTTTTGCAATGAACAATTTGCAAAAGTCATGCTTAAATACGGTATTACTCACCGTCTTTCTACCGCGTATCACCTACAAACAAGTGGACAAGTGGAAGTTTCAAATCGGGGTATTAAAAGAATCTTGGAACGGACTGTAGGAGAAAATCGTGCATCCTGGTCGGATAAATTGGATGATGCACTATGGGCCTTCCGTACAGCTTACAAAACACCCATCGGGTGTACGCCTTACAAGCTTGTGTACGGAAAGGCATGTCATCTTCCAATCGAATTAGAGCACAAAGCCTACTGGGCCTTGAAACATGCTAACTTTGACATCCAAACTGCGGGTGATCACCGTAAAGTTCAAATGAATGAATTAAATGAACTGCGTGATCAGGCCTACGAGAACTCTTTGATCTACAAAGAAAAGACAAAGAAGATTCATGACTCAAAAATAAAGAACCACGTTTTTAACGTTGGTGATCGAGTCCTTCTTTTCAATTCAAGATTAAAGATCTTCTCAGGCAAACTCAAATCCCGTTGGTCTGGTCCATTCACTATTACAAAGGTTTATCCATATGGTACCATTGAGTTATCTCAAAATGACGGTCCAAATTTCAAAGTGAATGGTCATCGTTTGAAACACTACTTTGGAGAGGATATACCACCCATGGTTGTCCCGGATCTTCAAACTTTCCCCATGAACCAATGAATGCGGGGTCGAGTCAAGCTAAGTGACTCGGTGAACAAAAATATTAGCACACCATATGGGTTTTCACCCATATTTCTGTCTTCTCTCTCTTTTCTAACACCTAAGTGTGGGGGAGTTGCCCCTGCTGTTGTATATATGTCATAAAAAAAAAATTGTTGTGTTTCCACTCTTGGCTAGTAGTATTACCTTTTTACGTTCTAAGTCTCGGCATAATAGCCGGTGCTTTGAATATTGAGGGAAATATTCAATTCTAAGTGTGGGGGGGGGAGAAATTCTGGCAAGTTTGATCACATGAGTACCTTCTAGTGCCCTAATACCCCCGTTTTGGCCAAAATTTTAAAATTTTTTCATTTGGTGGAAGTGCTTTGCACTAACACAAAAAATGGTTATCAGTCCGCCATGTCTAACCCACATAAGGACTGGCTAATCCGAGAGCAAACGGCTCTAGGTAAAGATGTCTCAAATCCGTTTATGGCTTACAATTTGCCAAAAATTGTATGGTATTCAACTCACCATATCTTTGATAGTGAAGAGTTGGCTAGCCCACAAGGTTATGGCTTGTGGTTAAGGCAGTAGAAAACCATAATTGGTAATCAGCTCACCAAGATGATAACTATATTCTATCAAAGAGCTGGCTAGTCCAAAAGCAAACGGCTTTTGGTAAAGACAAATCAAATCCGTTGACAGCTGATGATTTGCTTAAAATCATTTGGTTATCAATGTACCATAGTATCATACTAAAACATTGGCTACTCCAGAAGTAATGGCTTTTGGTAAAGAGACATAAAATCCATTAAATTTTCATAAATGATTGCTAGGGACTAGCAATAGTTTAGTGTGGGGGATTGATGAGTGTGTAAATACTCATCATTTTTGTCCCATCTGAACTGCAAAATCATTTAAAAACACTCAGAAATGCTTCAAAATACAGAAAATATCCTTGGATTGTGTTTTTATCTGTTTCATGTGCAAAAGAATTGAAAACAGTTGAAAAATGAGCAAAGTTTCATAAATGGCAAAAATAGTCCCGGGGCATTTAAAAAATGGAAATTCACAAATGGTCCCTGGAAATAATTTTTATTTTTGGCAGTTATGGTCCTTGGATTTTCAGATTGTACAACAATGGTCCTTGGATTTTCAGATTGTACAACAATGGTCCCTAAGGTTTAATCCTCTATCAAAAGTAATCCTAAACTAACCCAGCTGCTCAATTTATCTAAACCCAGCCCAATCTAAAACATTACCCAGCCAACCCAAGCCCACACACTAAATAAAACAACCCAACCCAACCCAATCCACAAAACAAACCCGGCCCACCTTTTTAGATAAACAACCAAGTTTGACTCAAGTTAAACTTCCCTTTCTCCCTCAAAACCATTTACCGCCAAACCAGAAACCACCATAGCCACCTCACCTCTTATCCCTGCAATACCACCACACCTCACCCTTTTCTCTTATCCCACTCCACCTAACAAACCAAAATCAATTAATGCTTCTTCCCTAATTTTCAAGATTACCAGAGATAGTGGATTTTTCCACTATCTCATTTTTGGCGCCAAAATCCATTTCAATGGCTGAGATCATGAGAATCCAATCCAAAGGTGCAGAGATGATCAGAGGTAGATAAGGAGCATATCCCACTTAGTTTGTAGTATAAATAGTCGACATTGTAGCTTGTAATAACCAGTAGTTAATTTTTTCATTTTCGTATTGTACTGTAATTGTTGAAGTTTTATGTATTTTGATTTCCAGTTGTTAATTCAAGTTGTTCTTAAGTTATTTACTCTCTTGTAATTCAGTATTGTACTCATTTTCATTTCTAATAGAATTTCAAGTTTTTGTTAATTCGAATTAAGTTCAAGTTCTATTAAGAATCAAACACAACACTCCACACCCTTGTTATAAGCTTATACAAGCTTATAATAGCTTTTTGTAAGCTTATATAGTGATTAGCAATTCTCAATTTCAAAGAATGAAGAAAGTCAAAGAAAGTCAAAGCTTGGTCAAATAAGCTGTTCTGGGTATAAAAAGCTATTCAGGAAGGCTTTTTCTGGGTTTCTAGCTTGTTGTTAACAAGCTAGGGTTAGTCTTGATCATAAGTTCTCTGTTCCATAAGCCATCTCAGGTGTAAGCTTATTTTCAAGTTTTGCATTATTTTAATATTTCACTGTACTACTGCTTATTCTAGTGTTTACTGCTTTTTATTAGCTTATCTGTTCTATTTGGAGTATTGTAAGTTAGTTTTTCTAGTTAGTATAAGTGTTAATCTCATTTTCCATTAAATACTTTAAAATCAGTCAAATAGTCAAAATAAGCTTGTAGCTTATTTAGTACTTTTTTTAACTTGTAATCTGCTTTTATCAACTTAATTAAGTTAGTTAAGTTCTAAATAGTCAGAATCCTTGGTTAAAACAGTGATTTCTAGTTTTAAAAGCAAATCAGTGACCTTTAAGGGGTGTTTGGCTTTTCAAGTCAAACGGGTAAAAACCCACTTTTACTGTTCATTTGCATGTCCTCTAAGTTTGATTTTGATTTATGAAACATATAGGAGTTGTTAGTATAAGTTGTTTGCCTGTTTTGGAAGATTTCTAGGTTTTTCACCATCTAGTGTATTTATAAGCTTTTTACTGCCCTATTAAGCTACTAATAAGCTCAGCTTATTAAGAATAGAAGTTTTTGCATTTATAAGTCCCTTTTAGTGGTTAAAGTAAGTATGCAGAAGTTGGTGCTATTTCATTGAGTATTAAACAAGTTAGGGTCCAAAATCTTACACTGCTGCATCAGTATACACTGAGCAGAGCAACATACATAGCTGCTAATCTCAGCTTATTTATTGGCTTATCCAGTTAAGCTGAGACCTTGATTTTTGGGTCACAAATAGTTTACATAGCAGTCTTTTAAGTTAATATCTGGTATTCCACTTTATAGCTTGTTTCATAGCTTATTTAAAGTCTGCAATTTTTCCCATTTTCACTGATTCAAACCTGCATCAGATTTGGTTTTCAACCATCTGATCTTGTGCTTAATTGGAGTTCAATTGGATTGTTTGAATTAGGGCTTTTAGTGTTTTTGTGTAGCCTGTATTGCTAGCTAGCTTTTGCCCCCTTAATTTTCCACTTTTCAGCTTATTAGAAGTGCTTAATCTGATCTGCAAGTTAGCCATTTTACTGCTATTTCTGCATAAATTGTTAAACTGCTCAATTGCTTATTTTGCTTATTCAGTGAGTTAAGCTGTTTGATTTAAGTGGTTTTATACTTTAAAAAGTTGTTTGAACTGTTTCTGAGCTTTTGGTAATTTTTGGTGCTTAAGTGCTTATTTTTGTGCTTATTGCCAAACTGCTTATTAGCCCATTTGCTTATTAGGGTTTAGATTGCCTTTGATTTTATTTTTCCTAGATTCAGAATATTATTTTAGACTTACCTGTAAAGTTTCATATTTTTCCTAAGTCATTTACTATTTTTAAACCTTTTAATTAGTTTTAATAGTTTTAAATTCATAATAAAAAAATATAAAAATCAGAAAAATATAAATCTTTTTTCTAAAATTTTCTTTTATTATTTAGAGTTTAAGAAAAATAATTTTGAACTTGTAGGATTAGTTTTCTAATATTTCACTTTTTAGTCCCGTTTTAGATTTCCCGTTTCGCGTTTTTAATATAACTTAGTTTAAATCTTAAATTTTCTTGTAAGAATTTATTTCTCATTTGTTAATTAGAATTAAAAAGCAAAATCCAAAATATCTAATCATCAATCACTCTAATCTAAACCTTCAACAAATTGCCCATTCACTCCTCGTTGGGAAACGACCCGGGTAATCACTTACCTGGTATCACACACACAAACGTGAGTTTTTACGAGTTAGCCTTTTTCCTAAAAAGATAATTTGTCTTTATTCACGTGTATCCTTCATTGCATAATATTTATATATACGTTTTAGCACGGATCAACTTATTTAGATATAAATAATTTTGTTACTAATGAAATGACTTATGCAATTTTAGGGGTTAATACCAGCCTTAGCTAGTATATTTCCAAGTGCTGAGCACAGATACTGCCTGAAACATATATATGATAACATGAAGCTTCAATGGAGGGGTCAGTTATATAAGGAGATGTTATGGAAGTGTGCAACAGCAACTACCATTCAAAGATTTGAGAGGAGCATGGAAGAACTAAAAGGAGTTTGTAAAGATGCATATCTTTGGTTGAAAAAGATTGATCCATGCCACTGGTCCAGGTCCCATTTTTCTGGTATGCTCAATAAGTTAACTATATTACTCTATATTTGATTATAATAGCATTTGAATGTTTTAGATAGTCATAGTAATTATATTTTAGGAAGAGCACATTGTGATGTCCTATTAAACAACATGTGTGAGGTGCTGAATAGGCAACTAGTTGATGGAAGGGATAAACCCATAATTACTTGCTTAGAGTTTATAAGGGAGTATTTGATGAAAAAGATAGTAAATGTGAGAAAGGTTATTGATAAGTCTGATGGGCCTCTTACACCAAATGCAGCTAATATGTTTAAAGTCATCAAAGAAGAATCTTCCAAATACAGGGTAATCATTATATGTTCCTTTTTGACATATGCATAACTTTTAAATCATTATATAGCTGTTCTAAGTGGGGTTAATATGATTTACAGGTCACTTGGAATGGTGGTGACAAATATCAAGTCAATGGACCTTGGTCAGAACAATGTGTGGTTAATATGAATACAAAGTCATGTTCATGTAGAAAATGGGAGTTAACAGGAATGCCATGCAAACATGCAGTGGCAGCAATCAATGACATGGGTAATAATGGTATGGCAGTTGGGCTACCAGAAGCATATGTTCATGCTTGTTATTGGTTGAGAACATGGCAAACCATGTACAGTTTCATGATTGATCCAGTGAATGGTCCAGAGTTTTGGAGAAAGTCAGGTTGTCCACTTATTCTAACTCCACCAGATTATCACACTCCAATAGGTAGACCCCCAAAGAAAAGGAAGAAAAGTGCATCTGAATTGAGTGAGAAAATGGTGAAAAATGGTAAGTTGAGTAGGGCTGGTAAAACTGTAACCTGTAAGATTTGCAATCAGTTAGGACACAATCAAAGGACTTGTAAGCAAAAGACTACTGCAGAAGCTGCTACCACTAATAGAAAGAAATCTAAAGCAGCTGGAAACAAAGGTGCTCAAAGGAAGAATAAAGGCACACAACAAACTCCAAGCACACCATCACAAACAAGAGGTATCACCATTAGAGACTCACCTTCTGGTAATACAAGAGGTTCAGTAGCTGCAAGGGATAAAGGAAAGGGCAAAATTGTGGAGTGAAACTTTGATATTTGGTGTCTTCTTTTGTTTGTTGTCACTCTTTCAGTAATTGTCTTTGCAGTCTTTTGTTTGTTGTCTTTGTTTGCAGTCTATATACTGCATTGGCTTTATTGCAGTCTTTTGTTGTCTTTAGTTTGACTGTCTGTATTGCAGTCTTTATTGTAATGGCACTTTCTTTTCTTTATTGTTATGGCACTTTGTTTTCTTTATTGTAATGGTAGTTTGACTGTCTGTATTGTTGTCACTCTTTTAACCATTTTGCTATACTATATTTTAACCATTTTGCATACTGCATTTCATTTTTAACCATTTTGCTATACTCTTTTTTGACAATTTTGCATTTTCAATGTTTGACCATTTTAGTCAAACACATGTAACATTTAACTAAACCAAATCAAACCATTTTATTCACTTGTAACCAACCATACCATTTCATTAGCTTGAAAAACTGGACTTACAACATCCATATAGCTTCAATGTTGGGATTACAACTAAGACCTAACAACAACAATTAAAACATCATCCAAAGACTGAAAGTACAACAACTTTCAATGACTAAGATAGTAGGCAACAAACAACATCCAACTCAGTCCCAAAAGCATCTTCAATTTTCGAACTTCATTCTCTTTTCTTGCCACTGTATCTTGAAGGTTGTTCATTCTTTGCAACAACCCAGGAATGATTTGAACAGCTCTTCTACACATGGGTGGATCAAACCAAGAGACAAACCCATAACTTGGCTACATTTATAAATTAGGTCAAAATAAAAAAAAATAATAATAATAATAAAAAAATAACAAGATAACAAAAAATCATTACTTACTATGTTAGAACAACAATTGAATCTCCTTCCTGGATTCCTTGGTGACCATGATGTTACAACCCTCAAAGGGGAAAAATGACAAACGCGGCATTCATCCATGATGGGTGTGATGTATTAGACTGGTAGTGTGTGTGTTATTGTGTTATGTTATTGTGTTATTAGGGATTTTGACTTTGATAGTCAATCCCCTAAATAAGGCTACTACTGGTAAAGGGTCCAAGGGAAGAAATGACAAAAATATCCCTCACGTGATGGTCACGTGTGTGGACTTAACGGAATATCTAACTCAGTTAACGATTTTGGCTTGGATCCGTAAAAAACATAAACCACAATGACCAAACCCGGCGAAAAAAAAGTATAGTGACCAAATATGCAAGACCCGGTAAACCACAGTGACCATTTGTGTAATTAACTCAAAATTGAAGTATTTCGTTTAAAAAGAAAAATTTCATTTTGTAACTCACGAATTTGACGTTTAAGCACTAGTGGCCGTTCAGACTGCTCTTCATATAACATGTCCTTGATTTTCTTTTCTAAAGAAGCACTTTTATATTGTTCCATTTTTATCAAGTTAGCATAATTTTGAATTTGAGCTTGAATGGTGGCATAGTTTTGAAGCATATCATTATGATCTTAACTTGTTGATGCATGATTGCATTCGATACTATTAGTAGATAACGGAGGAGTAGCACTTATAGGTTTATGCTAGTTTCAGTTGTCTTACTAATAGTACAAATGTGACCATGTATATATTCATCAAGATCATCATTATCACAAGCATCAGATGTGTGTACCTTGTTGACAAGTGTGTCATCTTCATCAACATCTGTGTCATAGCTTGAAATTGAATCTTTATCTGGAGCTTCAAAGACATCCACCTTCTCCAAAGAAGCCATGTATACCATGTTTGTTTCCAGTAACTCACCTTCATCATCCGTATCCATCATGAAATCATTTTCATTAGCTTTGAGCAGTTTTCCTTTTTCCTCCATGTCAGCTAACAATATTTTATGTTTGTAATAATCCCTGTTACGCACTTTTCCATTTGGACAATTTCTTGCAAATTGACCCTGTTGACCGCAACCAAAGCATTTTGGTTCTTGATTGTCTTGACCAGCATCATTCTTGTCAGTCTTCTGTACACCTTGCCTTATAACTTCACCTCTTGGCGGGGCATCTTGTCTCTTGTTCATTGCAGTGGGTGCAGAAGTGATACGAAGATTGTTGTTGGTTGGACGTTTGTAGAAAGATTTTTGAATCTGTTTTCCAAGCAATGCAAGGTTTTGAACAATTTTGGTAAGTTCAGCATTAGCTAGGTCTTGAGTAGAGTCAATTGCATCGTCAACGGGTGAGTGATGTGTGTCGTTGTTTGAGCTGTAGGAAGGTTGATTTTGATGGTATGAGGAGACCAAGGCAAGTGGATCAAGAACTGGTTGTTGAGTTGGAAGTTCTTTTTTCTTTTTCTTTTCGTTTTTGTTCAAGGATGTCATTGACTTCAACCTGATTGTGTTTCATAAGATCAAACAAGTTGTTGATGTCTTTCTTTGTAAGGTCTTGATTCTGTCTTATAGCAATAGTGAAACTTCTCCATTCAGGTTGTAGGTTTGTGAGAAACATTGTGTTGTGTTCAATGTTTGATCCTTTGAGGTTATGACGATTCATTTCATTGATGAACTTGTTGAAATGAATGTATGCATCTTCTAAATTCACCTCTGGCAGTTGCTTGAAAGACTGATAATTCCATAGAGCCAAAGTCTGTTTTGTTGTGTGCCAACATCAGCACCTTGCATCAATCTTTCCAAAGCTTGTCATAAGTCATGAGTAGTTAGATTACTATCAATGGCATTGTAGATGTCATTATTTAACCCATATAGAATTAGATTCTTGGCACGGATATCAGCTTCAAATTGTGCTAGTTCATCTTGATTCAAATCATCTTCAGTTTGGAGCCTTTTCTATACTGGGTTAGCAGAGTCATCTATCTCTTTCATTACATAAGGATCATTTTTGATAGAGTTAATCAATAACTTTCTTTCTTTGTAGCCCATCATGACATTCATGAACCTTGAGGACCATTGAACATAGTTCCACGGTACAACATGGGAGGCCTTGCATCACTCCCAGCAGCCAATGCATCCTGAGTAGTAGACATTGTGATGTTGGATCTTTGATATGAGATGTTGTTTGTTTGAAGGTGGTGTTTTAGTTTGTTTTAATTGAGATGGTTGAGTGTTTGGAATTAGATGTTGTGATATTTAGATGATTGAAGTCTTTTAATAATTGTTCAATCTTTTAAAGGATTTAAAACAGTGGGAAAAAGTCTTATGAATCAATTGTATCGCAACAAAGTCTTGCAAACAGTAACTATCCCAATTTTCTTTTGAAAATTGGGAAAGGTTTTCTTTCGTAAACAGTGGGTAACGGAAAGTCTCGTAAGAACTGGTGTCGTAAACTTCTTTTATCGCACAAACTACTTGAGCTATCGCAACAATCTCTTGCGATTTGGGCAGAGTTTTCTTTCGTAAACAGTGGGGTAACAAGAAGCTTCGCAAAGCTAGTATCACAAGAAACTCTATCGCAACCCAAAACAACTGCTATCACAACCCAAAACTTGCAACTAATACCTATCGCAAGTCACCCATCGCAACAAAAAACAACTATCGCAACCAATTCTAGGCCAACTGTCGCACTAAAACCCAAGTCTTTTACAAGCAAAATTTTGCGTGAAAAATCTAAAACCCTACTTTACGAACAAAAGTACACTTTTTCGAAAACTCTTAAAGCACGTTTTTAAGCACAAATCTTCACCAAATTCACAATTTTTTTTTCATAGAATGATAAAACTCTTTCTTAATCTCAAATATGTTATTATAACACTCATTTTTATAAGATTAAACACGTTAGTGAATGATCTTATAAGGTCGTACGATAGAAAAAGATATTCCTAGAAAAAAGATATTCCTAGAAAGAGAAGGTTTTCAAAATCTACAAAAATAAGAACTTTTACTACTAATGAAGATTGATGCGTGGTTTTGCAACCTTACAATAGGTTTTACCTCTCGAGGGATCTCAAGAGGCTTACAACCCCACCAGGCAGTGTACCTCACCGATGTAGTATAGTGTAGTGGTAAGTACGGGGGATTGATCGTTCTCCACAGGGAATAGTGTTCGTTAGGTATGAAAAACTACTCTAATAGGTTTAAGGGTGAGAGAAGATTCTTTTTATGTTTTTTATAATTTTTATGAAAGCAAGTAAAACCTCGGGTTTGAAAGAGTGGGCGGAATTAGTTGCTAGTCAACTAAACCAGATTACTACATATGCAAATAAAATAAAATGACGAAAATGAAAATTTGGTGAAAACTTATGTGGATAGAAATGTGTTTACTTAGATTTCCTTACTCCCTAACTATCTTTTATCGGTTGATTAGTGTGTATTAATTGCGTGGATGACGGGTGTATTCCTTAATACCATTCGTGGGGTGGCGTACGTACTTCCCCAACTCTACAAGCTCCTACTTCACTCCTATGTCGAGCCGGCTAAGAAGCTCCTAACATGGGATCACTAGAATTCGCTCATGCATTAAATACAACCATAAAAACCTTTAGTACGCATTGGTTCATGTTTCTTAAGACGTTCAAGCAAGTTACCGTATAGGAAGTTAGCCAGTTTTCTTAAGCCTAACATAGATGAACAATCATCCAATACAACTAATAACACACTAATAACCAATAATCAATAGCTAGGTTTCATTAGATCTAAGCAAACACATAGAAAACCTAGCCTAACATGTTAAACAAAAGACAAGAACAAGATAGAATCAAACAACACATAGACATATTGAATGATTAATTGATAACTTATCTTCAATGTAACATAGAAGATCTCAAGGCAAAAAGCCTTGAAAAAGCTGCTAAAATCGTCTTAGGGTTCTTACACACAAAGTTCCACAATAAGTTCCACACTAATGACAAAAAATTGCAAAACTATATATAGATTTTTAGATCTGACGGCGTCACGTTATGGAGTGTGACGCCGTCACCTCGCCGCTTTTAGGGTTCCCGGATGGCCTTCTTGACGCCGTCCCTCTTTAGCTCTCCAAAATCCGTTCTGGCTTATCAAGGCTTGACGCCGTCAGAATTAGGCGTGACGCCGTCCCTCTTTAAATTAAGCCGTGACGACCTTGATCAGATTAAAGGGTGACGCCGTCAGAATTCCCATGCAAATTTCTCTGGCTTATCATGAGTAATTTTCACATCCACCTTTTTCTTGCCAAGCCATGACGCCGTCAAAGGTAACTTCTAGCATAATTTTGAGACTTTGTCGTTTTCTTCACTTTTATGCTCCAAAAACGTCCAAAATGCCTCCTTTTCCAGATTTCTCCTCAAAAGTACCTAAAATGACAAAAGGAACGATTTAGGGCAATATTTGATCAAATAAATACGATTTAGGGCTTAAATGACCCCTTAAAAGCGGTACACTTTTCGCTTCATCAAATACCCTTACACTTGAGATTTGCTTGTCCTCAAGCAAATGCGCTTTTATTCTAATCAAAATACAAGTTAGGGGTCATTTAATGCTAACATAAAAGTAATTACAACAAATATTCGTTCCACTTTAATCATAATAAGCACGGAGATTACAAACTAGCACCTCACAAGTAATGTTTAGATACTCACATCTCTCAAGTGTCATCAAAATAAATCTCATAAATGAAAACGGATAATATCTCTCACTACCTGTCATAGCAAATAGATTACCATAGGCTTGGGAAAGAATCGAAAACCTCCTCCACTAGGCGTAAGCACCTAAGATAAACTATCAAAGAGGGCTTTTAAACGGGTTATAATGTTAGGTGTAGGGAAAAGGAAAACACGGTTTTGTTGGATAAAGGATATTTTACTGGTGGCGAGTTAAAGATCTTGATCAATTACATGTACTATACAATGTTGCTAAGCCAAGACTCGACTCAATCTTAAGCTAATAACAAAATAACAAAAACATAAAATAAACATAAAATGAAACGGGATGGTAGTCCGTATGTTTTTTTCTACTTTTCTTTTTCTCATTTTTTTGTATTTTTCTTGATTTTTTGATTTTTTGATTTTTTTTTTTTTTTTTTTTTTCATACACTTTTGCCCTACCATCCAAAATAATACATCATAGGGGCATTGCATTCCCCTTACACTTGAACTTTTACATAACTTTACAATTAACTAATCTAATGACTCGAATTAAGATAATCGAAAAACTTGGAGTACTTTTTAAAATATTTAGCACACATGGGGGTAATAAATGATGTTCTTTCCCATTACTCCATTACACTAGTACTTTACCCATGAGTCCCAATCGTCCCAAAACAATATGTACAAGGATATGACTCGACTTAGCAACCATGTAATCAACTAGATAATTAACTTGGGTTTAAACAAATGTTGTCACAATAATGCACTAAAAATGAGTGCATACAAGGTAGGCTAAGGCGATTTGGGTGCACATTTAAGTGGGGTGTAACAAATTCTTCCTTTAAGTAAAATGCTTAAAGGTCGAAACGAAAAGATAGGCTCTGAGGGGTGTACTAGGGGTATCGTGTACTAAAAATGAGTACAACGCAAAGGGTGTGGGAGAATTACTTGACCAATGTAGCCAACGTAATTATAACAAAATCACAGGTGTAAAACAATGGGTTAATCCTAATGCCTCTTATCATGTAGTAAATCTAACTACACGAATGTAGTCTCACTTGTGGCCTCGGAATGGTCCTAACGCAAGTTCTAGAATCTAAGTGCTACCGGTACACACATCATAGCATAAATGCTTTTCCTACCAATTCTAGGGGCGAACCTCACATATTTGGGGGTGGAAAATTTTTTAGTGGTACGGTTTTTGTGCTAGTCATATAACTCCTATCCGTGAGACGCTCATTAAGATCAAAGTTTCACTCCTATATGTTGTAAAAAATTTTAAATTTGGCACTAAAATTGCCCTAACAGGTATTTCTCTCAGTTTTATTACACATCTACTATTAAACAAACAAAAATCAAGCGTAATAGCATTCTCTAATCGTACTTTTACCCACCCTTTCACTTAAGATGAACATTGTCCCCAATGTTCAAATAACAAGATGTAAAAGAAAAAAGTAAAAGAATGAAATCAAATACTCCCCTGATTCGTTCGGTGGATAATGAAGTAACATGGTTAGATCTTCTTCCAAAGTAATGTTGAAGCTCCATGACTAATGCATCGCCAAAAGCTTGATCCAAAACATTTCCTTGTCCAAAATAACCTGTTAAACCTGAGAAAACAAACACGAAAACCTGCATAACATCGGCGGGATAAACTCTATATATAAGGATATAATGCTTGTGGAATGATAACTTTGCAGATTCCTGGAGATTATAAGTTAGAGATTTAATAAAAACTTTTTATGAAAACAAAACTTTCTAAAATTTCCAGAAAATTAAACCTGACGCCGTCAGGTTGTAGAGCCTGACGCCGTCAGAAATGATCTGACAGAATTCTCATGTTACGTTTCCGGAAATTTTTTGGAAAAACCTATACCTTACTTCCTGGAATTCCTGCAAAACATCATTATGACTCGATACAAGCATTTGACTCAAACGAATACTAATATGCATGTTAATTTATTATTATTACGATTCATGTTCATTTGTGTTCTAATAAACCGATTTAGATTTCCCTTACACTTAACTTTTGCAAAATACCTTTATATGTAGTTAAGACGAAGTTAAAAACAAAATAAAGCATTTTCACAAATTAATTTTGAACATGAATCAATAAGAATAAAAATTAAACATACATACGGAAATAAATAAAAACAAACAAACAAATAAACACACAAAGCAAATAAAGCTTGGGTTGCCTCCCAAGAAGCGCTTTTCTTTATTAACGAGTCTTATAGCTAGACTCAAAGTCACGTACATTACGTGACTCCATCATCGGTCATGGTTCCTAGGCCATTCTCCTTTGATTCTCTATCAGAATCACTTTCATAGTAAAGGTATTTCGGGTCCTCGAGATCAAAAGGATTGTTTCGGTATTTAGAACTAAGCTCCTTATCATGCTTAAAGAATCCACTTGACAGGTCAAAAGTGTCCTTACATCCCCTTCTCACATCATCATCACATAACATGAGTTGGGAACTTAACCCATCGAGCCCATCATAATCAATCTCCTTGAATTCTCTCATCTTGTAAGGCGTTTGGTATGAGATTTCCCTAATCCCATCGGTGAAAGTCATGATCCCATTGAGCTCGTCCACAACCAAGCTTGTGGCCTTGCAAAAAGGTGCCCCAAAAACAACTTGTGATAACCTGGGATCGATGTACTTTTCGATATTATCGACGATTGCGAAGCTCATAGTGAATGTCATGTTTCCTACAAACACCTGTACATCATCATCTATGCCAATGTCGTCCTTCCCTTTATGAATCATTCCCCATCTGCAAATGTTGTTATAATGAAACAGGGACATCACATTTTTGGGTAAACATGTGTCGATGTAAACATTATAAAAATGCTTGTGACCAATCATGCAAGGTATTTTGAGATTATTCGGATCACATCGCTTAATTCGGCCAGGCCTTCTACCGCATAGCCCCCATGTGTTGCCACATGCTGATGGTTGATACTCATACACTTCTCCACAGCCATCCCGAAAAATCACTTTCCTGACACCATCGGTAAATAATGGACTCCTATCATCCTCATTGAGTATCACTCCCGTTGCGTTTATGAATGGCTTGCCTAGAACAAGGCTAGCTAAGGATGGGCTAATGATAGAGTCCATGTTATTAAATACAGTTAGCTCGATATGAAAGAGGAACTTTTCTATCACAATTGGTACCCTTCTTATTACCCCGATGATATTAGACCCTTCATATTTGACCTGTTCGGTGAAGGCTTCGTTATATAGAGAAAGGGATATTGCATTCATAGAAGAATTGGGGTTTATGTAGGCATCTTTAATGAACTTTTTCCTAGTGGTGCAAGATATCTTAAAGACCCTGGGAGCGCCATCCTCTATTCTTTCTCCAAATCCCATAGGCAACTTTGCTGTGCCCCTCTCAAGTTCCTCCACCAGGGGGCGGTCTAGCAGTACTGGGAGCTCATGAGGCATTTCGGATTTCTCTTCCGAGCCCTTCTCATCACTCACCTCTCTTGTACTCGAGTTCTTTGGTGAGTCTAGATAGTCGTCGGGCGCCTCGGGGTTCTTTTCGGGAACTTCACCCTCCATTTCATTGTCCACATTCTCGGTTGATTGTTGGTCCAGATTGGGTTTAGGAACAGGTATTGTTGTAATGGTGTTCACGAAGTGGAGAGGTTTCGAAGGGGTATGAGTATCTCCAGTTTCTTTTCCATTTTGTGATATGTGTTTGAAGAGTTTACTAGGGTGCTTGATTTTTACAGGAGGGGGTGTTTGGTGAGTCACCGTGACAGAATTGATCTCATTAACTCGTGCCAAGTCACAAGTTGACCTGCCAGCAAGGCGATCATTGATAACCTTTAACAGGTTATCAACCTTGTTGTTCATATCAACTTGTTGTTGTCTGAATTGATTCTCAAGTTTGGAGAGCTGTGTTTCTTGAGAGAGAATGAATTTTTTCAGTGATTCCTCGCGATTTTGTTGTTTATGCGTATGTTTCTGAGGATAATGTTCAGACCAGGTGAGTGGGGTAGAGTCATTGAATGATACGCTTCGAGTTTGGTTCCAACTAAAATTTGGCTTACTCTTCCATGCCTCATACCTATCTTCGGAATTCTTGTGTCCATAATTAGTAGTGAGCCACTTATCTCCCGCCTTATCGATTCGCGAGGATGCGAATTCTTTGAAAGCCTATTTGGGGAGTTCCATGCAATCATGAGTGTTATGGGGACCACTACATAATTTACACGAAGAAGTGATTTTGTTCACTTGGCTTGAAGGTTTAGGAGCCTCGTAGGATTTCATAAGAAACTTGACTTGGTCTTCAAGTTCTATGATCCTACGGTCGGAAGTGCTTGAATTGTTCGAAGGCAAAGATATTGCCTTGACCGTTTTATTCAAATCACGGGGATCACTCCAACTTTCGTTGTCATAAAGAGCAAGATCCTCTAGGAGAGCCCATGATTGTTCCGCACTTAGATCACGTAGCTTACCACCGGCCGATTGGTCAATGGTTTGCCTCGTGTAGAGATTGATATGGTCATAGAAGATTTGGACTTGGAGCCAAAGTTCTATGCCATGGTGAGGGACTTTTTGGAGTAAGTCCTTGAATCGAGTCCATGCCTCGTAGAGGGTTTCGCCTTGACGTTGTTGGAACATCAAGATATCATTCCTTAGCTTGGTAGTTCTTCCCGGTGGGAAAAACTGAGCAAGGAAATGAGTAGTGAGATCATCCCAAGAGGTGATGGATCCTGCGGGTTGACGCTCTAGCCATTGACTAGCTTGGTCCCGCAAAGAGAATTGGAAGAGACGCAGTCGGGTCGTCTCTCGAGTGGCAACATCAAGGTCTATAGAATCAACGATTTTGAGAAAGTCCTTGAGATGTTGATTAGGATCTTCAGAACGAAGTCCATGGAATGCGCATCCGCTTTGTACCAACCGGATGGTGTCGGATCGCAAGGGAGTGACATTGGCTCCTTGAGTGAGCTCAATGGTGTTTCGATAGCCATGGTGGCTAGGACGGGAGTACTCTCCTAAAGTACGGGCTCTAGGAGGTGGTGGTTGTTGTGGTGGTTGTTGTGATCGAGGATATTACCACCTTCCATGATGTCGGATGGTAATGGTTACGAACAAAGAAACGAAGAAAATAGATAGACTAAAGAAAACCTAGAAAAATAAAATAAAAATCTCACTAGAAAGGAATCTAGTGAGTAGACCTATAAAATAAAAATTCAACCTAAGCAATAACTATTCCCCGGCAGCGGCGCCAAAAACTTGATGCGTGGTTTTGCAACCTTACAACAGGTTTTACCTCTCGAGGGATCTCAAGAGGCTTACAACCCCACCAGGCAGTGTACCTCACCGATGTAGTATAGTGTAGTGGTAAGTACGGGGGATTGATCGTTCTCCACAGGGAATAGTGTTCGTTAGGTATGAAAAACTACTCTAATAGGTCTAAGGGTGAGAGAAGATTCTTTTTATGTTTTTTATAATTTTTATGAAAGCAAGTAAAACCTCGGGTTTGAAAGAGTGGGCGGAATTAGTTGCTAGTCAACTAACCCAGATTACTACGTATGCAAATAAAATAAAATGACGAAAATGAAAATTTGGTGAAAACTTATGTGGATAGAAATGTGTTTACTTAGATTTCCTTACTCCCTAACTATCTTTTATCGGTTGATTAGTGTGTATTAATTGCGTGGATGACGGGTGTATTCCTTAATACCATTCGTGGGGTGGCGTACGTACTTCCCCAACTCTACAAGCTCCTACTTCACTCCTATGTCGAGCCGGCTAAGAAGCTCCTAACATGGGATCACTAGAATTCGCTCATGCATTAAATACAACCATAAAAACCTTTAGTACGCATTGGTTCATGTTTCTTAAGACGTTCAAGCAAGTTACCGTATAGGAAGTTAGCCAGTTTTCTTAAGCCTAACATAGATGAACAATCATCCAATACAACTAATAACACACTAATAACCAATAATCAATAGCTAGGTTTCATTAGATCTAAGCAAACACATAGAAAACCTAGCCTAACATGTTAAACAAAAGACAAGAACAAGATAGAATCAAACAACACATAGACATATTGAATGATTAATTGATAACTTATCTTCAATGTAACATAGAAGATCTCAAGGCAAAAAGCCTTGAAAAAGCTGCTAAAATCGTCTTAGGGTTCTTACACACAAAGTTCCACAATAAGTTCCACACTAATGACAAAAAATTGCAAAACTATATATAGACTTTCAGATCTGACGGCGTCACGTTATGGAGTGTGACGCCGTCACCTCGCCGCTTTTAGGGTTCCCGGATGTCCTTCTTGACGCCGTCCCTCTTTAGCTTTCCAAAATCCATTCTGGCTTATCAAGGCTTGACGCCGTCAGAATGAAGCGTGACGCCGTCCCTCTTTAAATTAAGCCGTGACGACCTTGATCATTCCAAAGGGTGACGCCGTCAGAATTCCCATGCAAATTTCACTGGCTTATCATGAGTAATTTTCATATCCACCTTTTTCTTGCCAAGCCATGACGCCGTCCAGGGATAATCCTGACGCCGTCAAAGGTAACTTCTAGCATAATTTTAAGACTTTGTCGTTTTCTTCACTTTTATGCTCCAAAAACGTCCAAAATGCTTCCTTTTCCAGATTTCTTCTCAAAAGTACCTAAAATGACAAAAGGAACGATTTAAGGCAATATTTGATCAAATAAATACGATTTAGGGCTTAAATGACCCCCTAAAAGCGGTACACTTTTCGCTTCATCAAAGATCTAAACTAAACTAAAATACTACTAAATGAAACAACG